>JAHDVE020011748.1:0-77830 GCA_022606495.2 Halesus radiatus
ATTTTTGAAATCGAAAGCAAATCACCTCATTTGCTTGAATATCGTAGCAGAACTAAAATTTATTTATAAATAAATGTTCGTTTTTTCGTAAAAAAAAATAGTTTTGTGTTTTTTGGATCAAATAAAACCATTCCCACCTGCGCCCCACATTTGGACATTTCCTGCGGCCGGAGAAGTTAATGGTGGTAGGCTGTAATTCAATCCCCAATCTTTCGGATTGCTGAGCCGTTTTTTAATGTGTTTATTCCCACACGGTGAGGTTAGGAAACGACTTCATTACAATACATTAAGGATCCAAATATCAATTAATTTGATGTATCCTCACGGGCAAGATGTCCTGGTGATAATACATGTCACGATCCCTGGAACAGGCATTCCCTACCCCATTCCCTTTATTTATGTATTACTTGTGGAAAAATATTTTATTCGAGTGTCATTAATCATCTTACTATGGGAATGGTAGTTTTTTTTTCAAAGCAGAAATTTGTGTGTTTTTGGTGTAAGCTATACTTTTGCTTATACTATATTGTTACTTTATATTTTCTGATACGTATATTTATGCTTTCTTCGAAAGATATGTAATCACTTTGTGAAGTCATAATTAAAATAAAATAATAATACATTCATAAATTAATTAAAAATTTCTTTGTATCACTTTGAATTTGCCAATCATATTTTGATAACCAATCATTCTTTTGATATAAATAAAAGTTTAAAATTTTTACATAAAAATACAACCGATTTACAAATTGACCAATTTGAAATTTCAGAAATTAGAAAGTGTTAATAGTCAATTTAATATAATTAATAAAAAAATATTGTTTTGAAAATATCTTGATTTTATTTTCATATTAATATTGATAATTTTTTTTTTCATTATTTCTAATAAAAATTTGTTATTCAATGTTGTATAATCCTTTTTTATGAACTTTTTTGATTAATTATTACCTACTTTAATCATTTTTTTGTTTATCTTTATAATTTGTCTATTATTACATTACTGTGTTATGTTTATCATTTGTCTTTGTCTATTCTTGACATTATTATTTTTTAGTTTTCTGAATATTCCTGATGCTTCGAAACAAGTTTTTTTATTTTTTTTATTTTTTATTGTATAATATTAATTATATACAGTGGGAACTTATACCCGCTAAGCCACTGCAAGTAGCTTGTCAGCAGGAGTTTATTTCAACAATATAATATAATACAACAATAAATTACAATCATCATACAAATGTAGGGCAAAAATATTATATTTAGGCGCATGCATATTGTGATCAATGTACATAAGTTTAAAAAAAAATTAAAAAGAAAAAATAAGTTGATATGTATATATTAATAAAGTGGTCAATACAAAGTAATTTTTAATTAATTTATTAATAATGACGCAACAAAGTGAATACTAATCTTTTGAAGAAATTATAATATATTATTTTACATTTGAAGAAATAATTACTTTAAACCACCGTTTTTAATATGTAAATATGTACTCGTACATGTTTCAGAAGCAAAGCTCTCCTCATCAGAATAAACATATATGGTATATAGTCAAGGTATATTGTTTATCCTGATGATATTTGCACATTAAAAACAGTGGTTTAAACAAAGTAATTGTTATTATTTTATTTAAATGATTGTTTAATTTGCTTTGTCTTCTTGTTTAATTCACCTTCATGCATACTCTTGTTTTTCTCATTTGTAATACTATAATCCACGGGTTAAAATTTTACAACATATACGCCTAAGGGATCTAATTCCAACAGGATTTACTCTATTTTTAAATTCAATAAAATTAGTACTGGTGCTCATATTTTTCTGCCATGATTTGATTTTTTTGAATGATACATATTGAATAATATTGCTAAGAACTAAAGTTACGAAATATTTTTTTTTACATTAGTAACTAACTAACTAACAATCAGTTGTTTTCACGTAGGGGTAGGCAGAAAGGACGGACCGCCAAACAACTCGATCTTGGCATACACTTCTAGCTTCATTCACATTCATACATCTCATAAGTAATGAGTAAGATTAAGACAGGGACGCTTATATGGTTTGAGCATGTAAAGCGAATGAACGAAGAAAGGATTGTAATATGAATATATGACGCGAATGTGAATGGAAAAAAGAAGCTGGGGACACCCGAGGAAGACATGGCACGATCAAGTTAATCAAATACTTGACTCGGGCCATGTCAGAAGTCGAAATAATAGAAGATAATGTATGAATGTGAATGAAGCAGGAAGTGTGTGCCAAGATCGAGTTGTTTGGCAACCTGAAATTAACCGAAACATCTATTTAAAAAGGTGATAGTATCCAGTAAACTAGAATGAAAATCGGACAATTTTTCAGTGAACTCAGGTATGTGATGAGTCGAATTAGATTGTCAGGATTCCTACCCGATAACAACTCGACGAACGTAAATCTTTCGCAAGCCGAGTTTGAAAAGCTACTGAAATACCAGCCCTAAAACTAGACTAAATTGACGGAGAGATGTTTGTTTGACCTCAGAATGACATGTGAACTCGATTTAGTGAGGCGGGTAGGTGTAGGTACCCGAGAGATGCCCCCAGAACAGCTCCGGTCCAATCCATATCTCTGAGGTTCCCATGCCCTTTGTTTTATTTTTTTTTAAATATATCATTCCTGGCTATATCACATTCCTAATTAGTACCTTTTTATACGATTCGGCATTTCAAACCGGCATACATTCGACTTTCGCCCGTAAGACGGGTGATTTTCATACGAGCGTATCCCAATTTCGCTCGATCCGAATTTTGTCTTTTACGCGAGGAGATTTTTCCGATCGAACCTCGCCAGGCTATTAATAACTCGAATGGAAAATTGGTCATTAATGGCTTAGTTGGAGTACGTGTGTTGAGGTGAATTTGGCGTGCAGGGAGGCGTGGCTGTTCAGATTTGGAGAGGATTTGGCCTCAGGGCACACACCTGGTCGGGCGGCGCGGAGTCTCGCGCGACCTCTGCGATCAAGGCGACATTGGAAAAAGGAATTTCAAGAATAGTCTGATACCACCAAGTAAAAAAAAAACTAAATGACAAAGTCTTGAATCAATGAACGAACTAAATAATATCCCCTTTTTACTTATACCGATCGTTTGCCTCTTGGAAACTTAATTAATTAGGATATGTGGATTTGATTGAAGGCCCATCTTTACGCCAGGTATATAGTTAGGCAAGTAACTTGGAACATAGGTAAAAGGTTATACATGAAAAAAAATCTTTTGAGTAAGTACTGTTCATTATTTTAGTTTGGTAAACCATTCCTTAAATACGTTAATTAATTAATGCATAGATGAAAAACGGGTGAAATGCGGATTTAAATAATGAAACTTATATCAAAATGGACTTCATCAAGTAATTACGAGTATGTAAAATATGCGATGCACCATATTGCGACGTGGTACGGTTTATAATTCAAAGATTTTACTTCTCTAGATAATAAAATAGAATTAATTGCTTGATTGAAATCAAATAAAATTATAGTTTTTTTCCGACAATTTTTTGCTGACAAAAAACTACTTTAACCTTTAGTTGCTATGCCTGCGCCTATGAAAATATTCGAAGCATTAAAAAGAATTTCATTGATACAGTATAGGTATTCTCAATAAACAAACAAGTCTGTAGATGCTTTCGAATAAAATAGTGTTTAACTGGTTTCTTTTTTTCGGTTCACTTTTCTATTAAAGAATGGCAATCTTCCCTCGGCAGATTGTATCAGTTCGATCATAGAGAAAATAATACATGGAGATGTATTATTTTCGTAAAAGGTTATTTCGTTTGACTATTTTATAAATGTTTTGCCGCAGTCAAAATTACTCGAAACAAACGTGGACGGCAGTGAACTAGGCTGGTGCCAAAATGGGTGTCACGTGATCTTTGACTCCAGCCATCGAAATTGTACGTTGAGGTAAGTATGTTCTCTTTTGACGTCAGTGAGTTGAATGTTTATCCCTCAGAATGCAGATTGGAACGACACAATGGAACTGATCTCGTTGTTTCAAAACACAGGGTGTATCAGTATGTACCCGACAAACTTAAATCAGCGATTCCTGGGCTTATTTGGAATAAAACATGTAAAAAGTGTTTTGGTCTCCGATTGGCTAAAAATTCAAATACGGCTTAACGCAATACTCAACTTTATTCTTACTAGACGGCTAATCGGTTTTGTAATATTTCATGAGAGTTAATAAAGACTGATTTTGTTTCGTTGCCTCAGTTATTGATTTCAGTTTTTCTTCTGAAACGGCTGGACTTGATAAATTAATGTGGATATCAATTTTTTTGCATCTGTTACTTCTGTATTAGGCAACGGTTCTCTTGATAACGTATCGGTAATATATATATATATAAATTTACCAGGTACATACTAGATGATAACATTGAAGCCACATAATCATGCGCTGTGTAATCTTAACATACATGTACTTCAGCAAGTGATTTTTTAAATAGCGAGATTAATGATTTGTGATCCGTCTCTACGTCTACAACGTGAACATAGATATATTGAAGGCATTTTTGACAACCCAATAAAATTGCAAATAGTTCTTTCTCTATTTGTGCATAATTTTGCTGACTGGTGTAACAAAGCGGAATCTCTCGATTCGGTGCGTAAGGATATTTGAATTGTAATTTTAGTGAAGTTCACCAACACATCTACTATATAAAATATTCCCCACTAGCCCTATGAGCCCCACTAGGCATATAGATGTATATAAAGATACACATATATATATATATATTTATAAATCGTGTTCTCAGTTCGTCTATAGGAAATTTGAGAAATCACCTCTTATATATATATATATATTTTTTTTTTAATAAATTTAATGTAAATCAAATTTAATAATGTTATTATTAAGTTCTGCAAGTATTTTTAGTTGTTATTATTGTGACAGCTGTTTCGGCGTTCACATTGCGACTACTTATTTATATGATTTAATTTACCTCCACTCCTTTAAAAATTTGGATGGATGGGTAATGATTTATTATCGGTAAAACCGAATTAGTTAGAAAGCAATTAAAATTCTGAATTCTGTGAGGTTTTCACATTTATAATGTGTTTTTACTTGTATTTAACTGACAATGTTTTCTTAATTGATATATACATATAAATAGATGGAGGAATATGGAATTCAAATAAAAACAATTCTCATTTGGTATAAATAATACCTTGCATATATTGCCTTGGGATAGCTTGATTCTAATTTATTTATTTAATAAATTAGAATCAAATTTATTTACTTAATAAATTAGAATCAAATGTATTTATTTAATAAATTAGAATCAAGCTATCCCAAGAACTAATAAAAAAATGACAAATAATTGATCGTGGTTAGCATCCCAAAATCAGCATATGTATTTCTTTAACAAAGTCCTTAAATTTTTTGTTTCTATCGACAAACCTTTATAAAAAAATCCCAAATAATATATCATTCCTAAAAACCTTTCTTTCTCACAGGTGGGGGTTGGTAATTCGCGTACAGCTCTAATTTTTGACTCGTGGGGCCTGATTAATTGGCTGCTAAAAATATTACCTAGAATTGTAACTGTAACCTGTAAAACAGAGATATTTATTTCCATTAAATTTTAAAATGACTTCCCTGCCTCTTTCGAAAACATTTTCTAGTCTCCTGTCATATGTCTCTAGATCCTCTCGCCATACTAAAATATCGTCGACGAAGATAATTACTTCTTCTGGTCAGCAAATATTTCCGTCATTATTCTAGAGAAAAATTCGGGGGTGAAATTTATTAGATACGGCAGCCTTAAATATTAATACCCGTCAAAGGGTGTTGTTCCTCATAACAAATTATTGACTGTTAACTGTTAATTGTTAACTGCTATACTTCACTCACAATAATATTAATAAAGACACATCTGACACCATGTTGTATTGTGGTGTTTAATAAGAACATGTTTATGAACGTAATGTCATTTATTAACCACTCTGGTTGACAATTGATTCACAAGTGCTTGACAGGATAAGGTTATGAAGTAAAAACAATCCTATAGAAGTGGTCATAGAGTTATTATAATAATACCAACAACATTGTGAGTCGGTTTTATTTTTTTCGAGTAAATCGAGTCCGAAGTTGGAATTTTTATGGTCAATTTCAAAATACACGGTCCCCGCGGGGTTGCTATCAACTGTTTACCGTAAGCACCAAATCGTAAACCTGACTCCATTAATTTTTCAACTATTTAGTTTAGTTAGCAAAAAAGTTTTTTTTTAAATTATGTATGTGATGTAGATTCACCAGTTTTTCCTCACTAGTTTCTGGACACCGTGCATAGGTATTGTACATACAATATTCTTTCCTATTTAAAAGATGTCCATATTATTTGTATCTGCTTGCACTAATACAAAACTTAAAAAGTATTAGGAAAATGTCATAAAATAATTATTGATAATTACCGAGAAAAGAGCTCTCCGTGGTTAGATGATACTAGAACCCCATATAATAGCAGTCGAATCTTCGTTAAACACTTAAATGCTATATTCATTGCGACAGCTGCAAAGCTAGTTTTACCATATTCACAATATTTAACAGTCAACATCATATACCACCTAGCGGCCATATAAAATAAATAACAATATCTTAACGCATTTTTACCCTTTGCATGGATCTAGCCAGCGACGTTCTCTCCTTTGACTTAGTTAACATATATTTCATTTGTTTAAGTCACTAGATGTATATATGGAACTAGATTATCGGAAAATTATTATTTCATTACTGTTATAAGGAAATCATTTTTATTTGTTTATTTTTTATTTAATTTTACAACAGAAAAAAAATACAACTCAAAAAGTCCCGATAAACTACTTTTTTTGTAGTTTGTCTAACGGGAGCTTGTTATCAAAAACATAAAATTTACAGACAAGGTTACAAAATATGTAAAATAAAACATAAAAAAAATACATATATAAAATAAAAACATACAAGCCATACGTAACAAGCTATTAACGCCTGATGAGCTTTTATACATTTAAATTGTTTTGTAAAAACTTTTAATTATAGTATTATCCTGTAAACTATAAACTGTAAACTGTGGTGGCTCTCAACACAGGATTTCCCAGTGAGACAGGCACAGTATCATCACCTTTATATAATACTTTTCCATTTATTTATTTTTATTTAAATAAAGAAAGAATAAATAAATAAAAAAAGTTAAAACAATACTTCCCCGAATGCGTTTTCCAATTACGAATAATCCCACAGCGACCGGAGAATAAGAATCTTATGTTGCATTCATATAAAAATACATATTGTCTACTTACGCATCGCCATATATGCAAGATGCAGATAATCGATCGTATTGAGCGATGCACAAAGAATACGTCTAACAACACATCGATTCTACTCGGTGTCTCCATATTGCCACCCAGCTTCTAGTGAACTGACCTCCCTGTGTACCATACGGGAGATGAAGTAGGCAGACGAGCTGGCGTCTCTCTTGGACCGGTTGACCAAGGACTCAGAAGAAATACTTGGGCATGTATTAAAAAGAATAAATACTTAGGTCGGTATAAACACTCACATGGTTATGTACCGTATGTGGATACGACATAATATCGTAGGTAGGTATATTGGAACGTGTAACAACTGCTGTGTACCAGTGTTGTTTTATATATTATATACATGCACGGCACGTATATAATATATAAAACATCATAATCGTTATATTTATGTTATCCATACCATTTATTGCCACTAACTGAAAAAAATAAGTGATTTCTATGAAATGGTACAATTTGACTTTGCAATATTTTTTTTAAATAATGTATTACTTGTATAATAATCAGTACCGATAAAAAAATGTTAAAATTATCTCTAAATAATCGTAATTTTTATAATTTATTCAAAATATTGGTATTCACTTTGTGGCGTCGTTATTAAAAAAATAATTAAAAATTACTTTGTATGTGTTGTGTATATTCCTGATGAGGAAAGCATCGCTTTCGAAACTTGTTGATATGTATATATTAATAAAGCGGTGATTACAAAGTAATTTTTAATTAATTTATTAAACGTTATTTTATTTTATTTTAGTAAATAAAACAGGTAATATGCCCAAAACTTACATACATGTATGATTAAAAATTCATAATAATTAATAAGTACAATATACGACAATAATTAGCTGCGTGAAAGTTATACTTAGTAAAAAAAGAAAAAAAAATTTAAAGAAAGATTAATTGGTTTTTTTTTGTATTCACTAATCACTTTTAAAAGGTGTGTCAATTAATATGTTTTTTCAATTATTTCCGGCATTCACTAAAGTGCATTTAAAAAAATGTGGAGTGCCAAACAGTAAATACACCATTTTTCTTGAATTGTTTTTAACACGGCATAATATTCCAAAAACTATTCAAGAAAATACTTTTGACCGTGAAAACCTGAAAACATACCAGTAAATATACCATCTACTCAATTCTTAACTATCCTAAATGCCAAACCACAAAATGTGCAAGAGAGCGACATTTAGAAAAAAAAGAATGTTTAAGTCGATTTTAATCGAAACGGATGTAATAATAAAGAACGTAAGAAAATTCTAAGCGACTAGGATTTTAAAGAAGTGAAGCATTTAAATTACAAATTATTATGTTTCAAAACTATCTTAGGAATTAAGGGTTCTTTAGAAGGGGGAATTTTTAGTGTTTAACGTTTAGGATAAAATGATTTTTTTAATAACTGAGTAAGTATTGAATATTTTGCAGTTAAGATTATATAGAAATGTAGAAAATTACATAGAAAATCGAAGGTTGCAAAAAACAGATTTTATACAAATTCGCGTTCGGGATAGTTTAGAATTGAATAGATGATACTCGAGGAAATCAATGGTGATCTTAACAATGGTTGAAAAATAATAAACTTTTAATAATAATATTTATTTGTTTGAAACACACATTATTTAACAACAAAATGTAAGAAACCTTTGACTGCCCAACTAGGAACAAATCCCGTTTTAGGACAGTCAGATTGACAAGTTTAGTTCACATTAAGTGACATTATACAAAAATAGAATGGAAAAAAGCTAGTATTGACAAAGTATAGTAATATAATATATCTAAAAAGTATAATAATTAAGTAAGAGACGTAGAGAATAGTATAGAAAAAAACAATTGTGTATGCCAGATAATTTGAGAACAGTATAATAATTAATATAGAATAATGGTTATGTTCAAAGAGATAAAAAAGTGTAGAGTAATCGTTTACGTATACTAGATAATTTGGGTATAGTATAATAGTTAAGTACTTTCCATATGAAGAGATGAGAAAAACAAATATTATAGAGTAAACAATTATGTATTTGTTTGATAGGCACTGGTTGGTGTTATGGCGAAAAAAATGCGTTTAAAATTGAGAACTAAAAAAAAGATAATATTATTGAGTAATATTGATAAAATTGAGTTATGTATCACTCAGCTTTATGAGCTGATGGCGAAGAGGATGCTGCAAATAGTTAATAACATATTAAATATATTTTATTCAGTAAGTACTAAAAGTAACCTTAGTAAATTGTTTATAACCAAATCTTTGCCCTTCTTCCTTTCCTTGGCTATCGGTTTTTTTTATACAGTGAAGATCTTTTCCCAAATAGTACAAATAATGTAACGTAAATTCAGTCAAGTAAGTCAAACCAAATAAAATCAACATCTCAAAAACAAAGTCCACGATCATTGGTAACCGAAAGTACCACAAACATTATCAGGTTGGTTGTTGTTATTGGTTGTTGTTGGTTGTTGTTAGGATGGTTGGTGAAAACTTGGAAAAAGTACCCGGGAATAATATTAGGCTCAAAGATGACTCTTGATGAAAACGCCGACTTTATTACAAAAAATGACTAAAAAGGCGATTTTTCTTGAAAGAATCAGGAAAAAATTCAATTAAAAAACAAATTTGCTAATTTATAAAACAATTGTTACACCACACGTGGAATACTGTTCTAGTATCCTATATCTAAGTAATGTAGGTAGCATAAACAAAACTTAATAATCTAGAATAAAGCAATGAGACAAATTTTAGAGAGTAATATATATAATAAACAGAAAATGCTCAAGGAATTAGATGTAATGTGGGTTTTAATTTTTATTTACATAGTTTTAGAAAATTTACGACCACCTTACTTTAAAGACAAACTATATTACAATAACGACTTCCACACCGCCGTACAAGACAGAAAGAATAAATTAGAGTAAAGAAAAAACGACAAAAGTATTAAAATGCCTAGATATTATTTAGAGCAAGACGTAAAATTTGTTGTATGTAATAAGCATTAGAAATAAGCGACATGCAAATGAAAATGTAAAAATACATAAGTTTATATTAAACCACATGAAGTGGGACTATTTTAAATGTAGTAAATAAAAAAATACGTATTTTCTTTAAGATGCGTAATGATTTTGTGGCGTCATTATTTTCTTGATGTTATTTATATTAATATTAAAAAAAAGGCTTTTTGAATTTTGGATTTAAATTTACTATTTTATATTTTTAATTTTTTTTAATAGTTTTACATTTTTAATAAATTACTTTCATCATTTATTGTTAATTTTTTACTTTAGTTTCTAATTTGTATATTTGCTTATTATTTGTCTACATTTGTCACTATTTTTAGTACATCGATTATCCTGATGAGGTGAGCATTGCTTCTGAAACGTGTAGATATATATTAAACATGGTTTAAATAAAGTTATTCTTATTTATTACTAGTTGAAAAAATCATGAAAAATTGATTTCTTTAAACAACAAAAAAACAAAATAATTCTAATCCGTTCTAGATATTTAATTTAAAAAATATCATTTAGTTTGGGTTGGTGTTTTGGCCTCAAATCCAAAATTAATTTTGTATGAAGCAGGCCGCGCAGCCGTTCCTCTTAAAAATACGTAATTTGAGGTGTCACCGAGAACCTTATTGATATTCCTTTAACTTTAAAGTGCTAAGAACATTAAGCCTGCGCTCAATAACACCAGCCTCAAGTTACGTGTTCCCTCCCGCGTAGACAACAGGAATCGCGCTTAAAGACTCCTTTTGTAACTAAGGCGTAACATCTAAAAATATACCTTGCATGTTTACCAACACGTCTCATAAACAAGTTTTTTTTAAAGCCCTGTTGTTTATGGACTCCTTACTTGTAGCTACAAGCTACAAGAAAAACTTCCTATTTTTATTTACCATTTACCAAGATATTATTTTAACACATCTATTATATAAGGTTAACGTTACTATTTTATTTTTGCTTTGAGTTTAATAGAGGGAAAATAACAAATTATAGTAACATGGCTATTTTTAGCCTTGTTTACCGGTGAATCGTCCTTTGAAAAATATTTTTATTCAATAGAATCACTTTTAACATTTCATTCACAAAAAACCGCTGTTATTTGTTATTGATTTTCGGTTGATTCTGAGAAAAGTCACCTTTGAATGATTAGCGAATCGATGACAAAAATGATGTCGCATTTAATGTGATTTTGATTCAATCATCAAAACGACACACACTTTTTCTGATAGGCAGCTCATTGATACCATGCTGAAAAGGCTGAATTGTTGATTTTATGAAATAAAAGTATATCTTTGAATACAGCACTTTACTTGCGTTTAGAGCTAACTAGATTCAGATCTTCTTCAGGGTCGTTTAACACCTTCAAAATTATTTAATATTGTGAGCCAAAAAAAAAAACAGTTCACAGATCAAATAAAACACACAGATGTCTGAAAATGAGGGTGAGGTGTGAGCTAGGGTGCGGCCAACATAAATAAAACAGTAAATAAGTCAAAAGGTTCGGCTTGTTTACAAAAACGGAATATTTAGTCAGAGTATTTAGTTTGAAACTTTTAAAAATATTTTATACTTTGCTCACCACAGTCAAAATCATGCGAAACATACGTGGACGGCAGTGAACTAGGCTGGTAATAAAATTGATGTCACATGACCTTTGCTCCGGTATCGAAATGGTACGATAAGGCAAGTCTATTCATTCTGACGTCAGTGGTATAGTTATATTAATTGCTATCAATTTTAATTTGTAGAACTCGATTTTTATTGAATTAAAAAAATATATATTGATTGTAAGTTAAAACATCGTTTCATTATTATATTTCATTTGTCACTATTTTAGTACAAAGCATGTATAAGGTGACAATGAAAACACTTAGGTAATCCAATAATGGTTAGGTTAGGTTATAATATTGAAACACAGTTAAGGGAACGGCCGCTCTGCCTGTTGTATACATAACATAATTTTGAATTTGAGGCCAAAATACCCATCCAAACTGAATGATATTTTTTAAATTAAATATCTAGAACGGATTAGAATTATTTTGTTTTTTTGTTGTTTAAAGAAATCAATTTTTCATGATTTTTTCAACTAGTAATAAATAAGAATAACTTTATTTAAACCATGTTTAATATATATCTACACGTTTCAGAAGCAATGCTCACCTCATCAGGATAATCGATGTACTAAAAATAGTGACAAATGTAGACAAATAATAAGCAAATATACAAATTAGAAACTAAAGTAAAAAATTAACAATAAATGATGAAAGTAATTTATTAAAAATGTAAAACTATTAAAAAAAATTAAAAATATAAAATAGTAAATTTAAATCCAAAATTCAAAAAGCCTTTTTTTTAATATTAATATAAATAAAATCAAGAAAATAATGACGCCACAAAATCATTACGCATCTTAAAGAAAATACGTATTTTTTTTTATTTACTACATTTAAAATAGTCCCACTTCATGTGGTTTAATATAAACTTATGTATTTTTACATTTTCATTTGCATGTCGCTTAATTTTTATTAATTAAAGGTTTAGTAAATATCTAGTAAGTATGAGAAGTATTTTATTTATTTTTGTTTTAAATTATGAAGTTATAGACCATGAATTTTTTTTTTCATAATTTTAGAGGCAGCTTAGAAAATTACTTGGGGGTTCATTGTACTTTTTTTAATTATCATATTTGCTATGTAAGTATGATTACGTAAATAAAAATATAAAAACAAAACCATCTAAAAAAAACCTATTTTAGTGTCGATATTTTAAATTAAGTACGGAAAATTTGTGTTCCAACATAAATGGGTGGCTTTTAAGTCCACCATAATGCTTATTTTAATATTTTTTAAATTTTTAAATTTTATGTGTTAATATATTTTCAAAGCAGACGGGGTAAAATTTTTTTTTCTGACCATTATTTGCGAGTCATAAATAACCATTTTATCTAAATATTTCACAATTGCTTTTAGTTCATAATAATAATAATAATAATATTTGGATGATTTGTACAGCGCCGTTTTAGTGAAGGACGCTGTTCAAATGTTTTAAATTTTTCCAATGCTCTATATTATTACTAACTATAGACAATCTATTATTACTACTTATGGTTAACAAATAACATTCACCAGTTCATCGATCTGTAATACCAAACTATACTTATTTATTTATTATATTGTACATATTATATAAGGGCTTTTAAATATAAAAATCAAATTACAATAGCATCATAGTAGGTGATATAGATAGAATATACAGCCTTCACGAAATACAATAACTAAATATTTAATTATTCGCACGAAAATATTCAGCAATAACATCGTGTAAGTACTATTCCAAATAATTTGCAATACGAGTATACAAAACACACCCCACATTCACTAATACTTATACTCTCGACACATATCTTATTAATAATTGTTGAGGATGTATGCAATAATAGTCTTTTTGTATTTGTATTCCGTGCAATTAAACATATCTACCAGGTCTGCAAAGGTATTACCTTCTGCGTGAAGTCTAGGTACAAGTGAATTTTTGAATGACTCAGTCCTGAAATACGTACAGTGCATTTGACTCATGAAAGTGATGCCGCGTTAAAATATACGCGTTATTAGTTTTATGTGCTGGCAGATAATATCTTACAGGACTATACTTACCTGGAAGGTCACTTGAGATAAACACTGTTTATTAGCGAAATTTGTATATGGTTTTACACGCAGAGGACATAACATTGGAAAATACATGTTATTGGAGATATTATTATAGTAATCATACGAAAAAATTTTTATAAATATAGTAGAAGATATGCGGGGATCATATTATTATAGTTATAAATCGAATTATTTAGTTTTAACTTGAATAAATATATTTATAAATAGAGTAGAAGATATGTGGGGATCATATTATTATAGTTATAAATCGAATTATTTAGTTTTAACTTGAATAAATATATTTATAAATAGAGTAGAAGATATGCGGGGATCATATTATTATAGTTATAAATCGAATTATTTAGTTTTAACTTGAATAAATATATATATAAATAGAGTAGAAGATATGTGGGGATCATATTATTATAGTTATAAATCGAATTATTTAGTTTTAACTTGAATAAATATATATATAAATAGAGTAGAAGATATGTGGGGATCATATTATTATAGTTATAAATCGAATTATTTAGTTTTAACTTGAATAAATATATTTATAAATAGAGTAGAAGATATGCGGGGATCATATTATTATAGTTATAAATCGAATTATTTAGTTTTAACTTGATAAATATATTTATAAATAGATTAGAATATATGCGGCGATCATATTATTATAGTTATAAATCGAATTATTTAGTTTTAAGTTGAATAAATATATTTATAAATAGAGTAGAAGATATGCGGGGATCATATTATTAGAGTTATAAATCGAATTATTTAGTTTTAACTTGATAAATATATTTATAAATAGATTAGAATATATGCGGGGATCATATTATTATAGTTATAAATCGAATTATTTAGTTTTAACTTGAATAAATATATTTATAAATAGAGTAGAAGATATGCGGGGATCATATTATTATAGTTATAAATCGAATTATTTAGTTTTAACTTGAATAAATATATTTATAAATACAGTAGAAGATATGCGGGGATCATATTATTATAGTTATAAATCGAATTATTTAGTTTTAACTTGAATAAATATATTTATAAATAGAGTAGAAGATATGTGGGGATCATATTATTATAGTTATAAATCGAATTATTTAGTTTTAAGTTGAATAAATATACTTTTTAAATGAACAGGAGTGTAAACGTCTTTTGTTAATCTCATGTCATCACCGAATACCTGGCAGTAATGGTCAATTTAGGAATCATGGCGCGGACGTGCAGATTTCTTCGTTTTTAACGACAAAAATTACTATAAACTAGGCTAAGTTAATATGGTTTGTTTTAAAATATATACATATATCTTGTAATCTATTTTTTATATGTTAGTACCGCACAAGAGAAATTGCTCCCAACTGTCTGGAGCCAATGAGACTATTGCAGCCTCAATTCAGGGTATGTCCTGAGGTTGTAGGTTGCGGGAGGGGGAAAAGGAGCCGAAGAAGAGGAAGGTTGGGGGGGGGGAGGATATCTGGCTATTCGGATCTGATCACCAAGCACGGCTAAAGCCATTTCATGCAACGTTTCGATTCTGAATAGTGGTCTTTCACCAGGGCGATGCTGAAAGCATCTACCACTGTGAAACTTGCCGCAAATACAATATATATTATTTTTAATGAAAAATATGAGAAATAACACAAATACAATTTATTTTTAATCATTGAGTATAATGTTAACAACTCCCAAATTGAAACACGAAACTGAAAAGACACAGAAAAGAAAAAGATAATGGTAGCAACTGGGATTCGAACCCAGGACCTCATGGTGTATCCGGGACCTGCGCTCTATGCAAGCTGACCTATGGCTACCCCAATCAATCCCGTCATTTTGATCGGTATCATACTTCGACTTCCAAGAACTGTCAATATCATCCTCAATTAATTCTCATATATGTTTTAGCTGCTACCTTTTTATAAATACAAGATTCTGCCTAAATTTATATGTAATCATAATGTAGTGTCTCGGATATACCTATTCGATTTTTATTTACATGTGACATCTGTTGACTTTTTGTAGATTTTCTAGATCAGGGATTAAAATAAAAATAAAAACTTTACTTGCTCATGCCGGGATTTGAACCCGCGAACACCGGATTCGTAGTCGAGCATCGTAACCACTCAACCACGGAGGCCGTCATTTCATATTGATCATGTGACAAGGCTGGGTAGATGAGAAGTACTTAAGTTTGTACCGCTTACGTAAAGCAATAAACGAAAATGTTTTGTTCGACTTTTCATGTCAAGACGACATGGTCGTGATTCTGTAAAAAAAACATTAATATAGGAAATCATGTCGAACCATAAAAAAAACAAGAATCATATTTTCAGAAATAATAAGTTTAAATAATTAAAAGATATTTTGTAAAAACCACAACTAAATAATTATTAACCACTAGCTGATGTGTATTCGGTCTTGCTCGTTTTTTTTATGGAATAAAGTTATGAAGGTGTGAATTCTTCCTTGCCGTTTGGGTGCCATAATCGATTTGACAGCGAAAGTAATACCTTGTGACGACTATGTCTATCTCCAAACAAATAATAAAAATAACATTAATTTGAAAATTTTAATTCATTCCAAACATTTATTTTATCAAAATATATATTGATATTAAAGATAGTAGGTACCTACTTGTGTTTTCCATTTTGAAAATATTCTACCAAAACAAACCTTCTTCTTTTGAATATGTAATCTGTGGCTAACTAGAGTGGTACATCTATGGGGTAACCTTAATATAACATGGCGGGTTTAATGTTTTTCATACAAGTTTTAAAACGTTAAAGCAACAGTTTCACATATTGGATTTCACTCAAACTACTCTCTAAACCTTCCCGGCACTAATAAGACAAACTGTGTAATTTTCAGCAAAACCGATCAAGCAATTTTCGAGAAAATCGAGGACATACAGACAAACAATCATTGTTATATATAGAGATTTCAAATGAAACATGAATGAAAAATTACAATGAGTTTTTATGAGCTTCAATAAGTTACTCCAATAAATTAAAAATTCTATCTAGACTAGACTAGAAAGTCAATGTATGTTCCACATAAATAAAAATCGGATAGGTACGTCCGAGACACTATCTAAATTTCAAATATATTCGGGTAGAACTTTGCAATCATACAACCAATAATATCGGAATTTATTGAGGATGTTATTGCTAGTCTTAAATTTGAAGTATGATATTGACAAAATGAAGTAAAATGAACAGGTTTCATTAGGTAAGTGGTTAGAGCGTTGTTCCAGTAAGACAGAGGTTCTGGGTTCGATTCCCAGATGCGATTGAAACCTTTTTATTTTCCGTGCCTTTCTGTTTCATGTTTTATTTGAAATTTGTTAATATTATCTTTTTCAATGATTTAATATTACTATGAAGTTTAGAAGCTTCAGTAAGTCATTCCAATAAATTTAAATATTAACATGTTTCGAAACCAATGGTTCCTTCGACAGGATACATACAATGAAGTATAAAGTATTAGATTTAAAAGTTTATTACATTTAAATACTTATGCAGTTTTTTTATTAGTTATTACTTACTTTTTTTTGTATAATCATAAAACTATCATTAAATCCTCGTTTATGTAATTCTGCCATAAGTAACCACTTACAAAACAGTCAAAATAAAGGCTTCAACGGTTTCAAACGTTTTGTGTGGGGATACTCTCCCTGAAAGCTTTATTGCGTCAACTTCTAATAATTTTAATGTGCGTACAATCAACCTAAAGGCAATCGTTAATGAGGAATGTTGGATAAACTGTACACCAGGTGCTCTGTTCAAGCTACTTCAACTCGATATACATTGTGAGAAACACGTCGAAATGAGCCAAGTAAAATGTTACGCGTGAAAGAAAAGTTATTTCAACTATTTCGTATATATTTTTGTAGTGCGTTATGTGTTGTTCCTTTTTATAAGTAGCGCAAGTGCTGAATCTGAATTTAGACGAGCAAGGAACACGCTGACCACTTTTTGTTTGTCACTAAAACGAGATTTGGTCTTCCAATATTCAACGGAGATATTTCATCTCAGCAATAACGTTTTATTGATATAAAGCCATAATAATAATACTAAAAATAATAATTGGATGATTTTTATAGCGCCGTTTTTTGTGAAAAACACGCCAAGGGTGCTGTAAAAATATTACTTCCTTTTATTTATTTAATTATGTACAAACAGATACAGAAAAACAAACTTACCTGGCAGGTCGCTTCAGATGAACACAGTTTTATTAGAAAATTTAAACATAGAGATGAAATTTTTACAGTTGCTATTTTATCCACCTTTTCTATTGATCACATTACATTTATTAGAAGATTTGTGGAACAAGAAGAGTTTGTATTTATTTGAAATATTAATAATTTTTAGGACTGGAGAATAAGATATAAGAATAGATATTAACATTAGGTAAGCATTAACCGGCTGGCCTAGCTAAGCAATTTACATGTACATTTTTTCAATTTATCGATATGATTGTTTTAAGTTTAGTTCCGAATTCTGTCGAGTTTTTTATCATTCTTAAGTCATGCGGCAGTTCATTCCAGTTCATACTCCGAAAGTACTATCACCGAACTTAGTATTAGGTGTGCGCTTTGGTTCCTTCAACCTCCCGATAGCTGATGACCCTGCTGACCTAAGGGTGGACTGCTGTGAATTGGTATGTTCAGGAATACACAATCTGATAAGTGACTTAAATACCATCCAGCAGAGCGTGAACTGGATTTTTCAGGAAGTTAGAGCCAATGAAGATTTTTAAGATGCTCTGAAATGTGGGAATATCTAGATACGCCGGTGATAAGCCTTGCTGCAGCATTGAAAACTGATTGCAATTTGTTAATTTGGTGTTTGGTGAAACTTGCATATATTTCGTAGACGGTAGGAAAACCTGACATAAAATAGTATACTATATAGCATGGAATCTTGGATGCAAAACCAAGCATTAATAAAGATGATATCATGATGTAATAATAAATGATATCATGATGTAATATATGATGATGTAATAAAAAAATATTGATAATTTAAGACAGTTAATCCTCCATTAACAGAACAAGATTTCTTATTTTTACATTTTCAAGATTTGGGATAGGCATAGAAAAAAAAGTTTTTCAAAAAGTAATTAAATATATCTTCTGTTTAAAAAATTTCATTCTATAGCACAATCCCTTATGTCATGCTGTCCTGTGCTAAAACATCTGTTTTGCTGTGTGGTATCTTGAATAAGTCGTGGCGACGACCACGGCTGAGGTTTTCAGAC
This sequence comes from Halesus radiatus, assembly GCA_022606495.2. Taxonomy (NCBI): domain Eukaryota; kingdom Metazoa; phylum Arthropoda; class Insecta; order Trichoptera; family Limnephilidae; genus Halesus; species Halesus radiatus. Next base: position 19,225 of record JAHDVE020011748.1, read on the forward strand.
ACGTATAAGCAAAAGCATTCAAAGAGAAATGGGCAATCAATAAATATATGCACCATATGTCAATGGAGATATAGGCGATAAAATTTTCAAGTCTGATTTTAAAGGTTTGGTCTTAGAATTAACAAGAATTGTGATAATATACTGGCTATGAAAAGAAGAAAACTTCAATATTTTGGTGATGGTTATTGAGTTTAATTTGTACAAATATTTATAAAATTAGTTTAATCTAATTCATCATAATTGCAGCGTTTATTCAATGTATATGCAATGCCATATACCCTGTGAATACGTTATAAGACTTTAAAAGACAGATCCATTTTAGATCGATTTACCGTATTTAGGAAGTACGTAGCTCTCCCCATTGGTGAGTTCACAAATAAGGTTGTGATGACGTCCTAGAGAGTAAGATTCTGGTACACAGAAATTTATTTGAGTCAGAATCTCACTGTTAAATATGTTACCGTTAAGAAAAAGAAAAAAAAACATTTTAGTACAGCAACATCTCTACGTGGTAATTGGTCATACGCAAAATATATACAGATGGGTATAGTCAAGGATATTGTCCGTAGAGTCGCGAAGATAAAAAAAAAATTCTTGTGAACTTTTACAATGCACATAATGTAAATTAGTTTGCGTAGGTCCCAAATGTTAGAATTCGACTTCAATACACTTAACACTAGCGTGTCGTATAATAACTTCAGTGTTTTACGTGTTGTGAAGTGAATATGAATTTTGGATTACGAAGCCTAGAAGCTTGTATTCTCTGCTTACTAATTCGGAGATGTGTTGGTGAAAAGCTAATTTACTGTCGTGAATAACCGGTAGATCTTTGATTTGGTTTAGGCGTTGGAGCGATGAAAACAAGATTACCCAAATCGTTCCAGGAGAAAAAAACACGGATCTGAAAAGCGAGAAAATAAAGTTAGGTTAGATTTGGGAAGATGTTGGATGCTGCGCGTGTGCGGTGGATGTGCGTGTATATGGCGGGCACTGGACACATACCCACACTACCTACTACCTGCGCTGTCTCTGTAATGACCGGTTCACGCATCTAACTTTTCCGAGGAGATACAATCCAAACTTTGGTAATTACCCACCATTCAATAATACTTTGCACCTAACAACGCAGCCAGCCAAGGTAGCTCGGTACCGGCTCTCATACCCACCTGGGGAACGTGAATTGAGTGTTCAGTACCTACCCATTGTTGGACAATAAACGTAAGACCTTAAAAGCACCGATGGAAGGCACGTTTGGATGAAAGATCAAAATATTAATTATTTAAAAAAAATAATTTAATGGATTATTCCAATACCGTAGAAATATGACAATATGTACATTTACAATACACCAGCGCCCCTAGCAGCGCGAGTTGGTGGAATTGGGCTTTTCCAAATATTTTAATAGATTTTCTGTGAAATACATTCTAAAAATGATTTTTTTTATTAAAAAACCTTTGTAATTTTTTAAACTTATTTATTTTCCAATATTAGAAAGCAGGGGAACTCACTCCTAACATCGATGCTATATATAACATAGATTTAGTTTTAATTGGACCAGTCTGACGATGGCCGTGATAGGGTAGGAAAGAAACATAGGCCATGAGGGTGTATATATATATATATATATATATATATATAACTTCCTTCCCGATAGCCTCAACACGGAGAATCGAGTGAGAACATTTAAAAAAACTGTTCATTCTCAAAATAAGTGGGCAAAATAAGAATGTATAATATGAATAATGTGTAATATAGGAATAATATGTAAGGTATATATAATATAAGTATTAAAATATGTTAAGAATAATATATATGTATTTAGTTAATTAATATAATATGTATGTATTTAGTCAATTAATATAATATGTATGTATTTAGTTAATTAATATAATATGTATGTATTTAGTTAATTAATATAATATGTTTGTATTTAGTTAATTAATATAATGTATATGTAGTTAAGTTAAGAAAGTGAAATAATCATGTATTACTTTTAACTTAATAAATAATTTAAAAAAAGGGTGTAACCGGCCCGGTCGAAAATAAATAAGTGGAAAATAGTTACACAGGTTTTTGAATAAAAAAAAACATTTTAGTATGGAATTCCACCATGAATTGACAGTTTCAAAATTAAAAATAAATATATTCTTAATAAATTATAAATAAGTGGAAAATAGTTACACAGGTTTTTGAATAAAAAAAAACATTTTAGTATGGAATTCCACCATGAATTGACAGTTTCAAAATTAAAAATAAATATATTCTTAATAAATTATAAATAAGTGGAAAATAGTTACACAGGTTTTTGAATAAAAAAAAAACATTTTAATATGGAATTCCACCATGAATTGACAGTTTCAAAATTAAAAATAAATATATTCTTAATAAATTATAAATAAGTGGAAAATAGTTACACAGGTTTTTGAATAAAAAAAAACATTTTAGTATGGAATTCCACCATGAATTGACAGTTTCAAAATTAAAAATAAATATATTCTTAATAAATTATAAATAAGTGGAAAATAGTTACACAGGTTTTTGAATAAAAAAAAAACATTTTAATATGGAATTCCACCATGAATTGACAGTTTCAAAATTAAAAATAAATATATTCTTAATAAATTATAGAAATTAAAAATTTATTTTAGGTAACCTATATATGACTTTACTCCTTTTTACTTATGTATATATATTTGTTTTAGAACCAATGGTTCCTTCACCAGGACATGTTTTTTGTTTTATTTTTTATGTGAGTATCGCACAAGAGTCCCACCGCCTGGAGTCAGTGAGACTATGGCATCCCCAAATGGGGTATGTTGTGAGGTTGCAGATAGTAGAAGGAAACGGGAATAGAAAGGCGGGGAAGTACATGGCTAATCAGATCTGGTCACGAAATACGGTTAAAGCCATTTCAAGCAACGTTTTGATTCGGAATGGTGGGCTTTCACCAGGGCGATAGTTAAAGTATCTACTACTCTGGAATAGGATAGAAATTATACTTAATATTTTATTAAAAACAGTGTTTATATTTATTTATGAATTATGGAACCACATAGTACTTTCACAAGTATTTGAAGAAGTGGATACGTATGCAACTTAGTATGGGTGGGTTCCATTATTGAATGTATCACTAGTAAAGTGCCAACTTCATTTAATTTCAAAATCTAAATAAATTAGTTAAATTATGTCAAGTGAAAGAATTATCTGATGGTACTTTGCAATTACACCTGACATGATAATGAATTAAGGTATTTGAGTTTTACGCACCAGTTTGTAGTAAGCACGACTCAATAAAACACACGTCTTCACAATTAATTATAAACACTTTGTTATTATTATTTAAGACGAAAAATACTTCCATAATTTGAACGAGGAACGGACAGCCTTGAGACCAATGTCCTGTAACTAGTAGTCTCGATATCTATATTATTTTAACTGAGCCCCGAAAGCACGTACCTCTGTTTATAACATACGAATAGGTAGGGTGAACAAGTGAAAAAGTGACGTCTATCGGTGACTACGAACTACCAACGTTAATCAACACTACAAATATCATAGGTATTTTATTATATCTAGTACTATTTCTCAATTTTTCGCCATTTGAAAAAGAACCTGCAGTTAATAAACTCTCAAATCATAAAATAGTGTGTAGGAATATATGACATTTTCTATGAGGAAGATCGATTGTCTTCTTTAATTGTGTTTTCCAACGTATCTTACCAAAGCATTCTAAGCTGAGTAGAACTAAATACTCCTAGAGGCATAATTATTGTCTTGTCAAAGCTTAAATTTTTACAGAAAACTATTATAAAATTTAAATAAAATTTTTAATATTAGCTATATAATGAAAATAAATTAATATATTATTAAAAAATCAAAGGCAAGATACTTCAAAAATTATTTTAAAGAGCGCAGGTTTGAATGTATTTGCGCACACCGATAGTAGTTTAAATTGGTTTGAACTAGTTTGGGATTTTCATAATGTTTTTGGTATACAAGACTTAAAAATGCATTAGACAGAAAATCTTTGATGAACATCCTATACATCGTATCATGTCATTTTAAAATCATTGAATTGTTTTATTAAATATGTTTTAATTTGTATGGCACATTATTATTTTATTTGTATCATTTTATCTGCCATTAAAAGGCTCCGTTGAGAGGTTATTCCAAAAGCATATCATTTTTCTGAGTTCGGTTTCTCTCTATCCAACGGTCTCCGAGAAAGTTACTTATATGGCGCGGCTCTTTAAAATTGACTTTACGACTAATTCATCTACAAACGACCGGTCTTCTTCAGCCGAATAATCAAAATAACTTCTGGCTTTTGGAGCCACGTTTAAGAACTATTTTGTTCAGTAATTACCTTACGTTTTCGAAATGAGAATATACTCCTATTTAGTTCCTACCGTCATCTCATCTATACACAGTACCTATCTTCCTAACCATAACTCAGTTGGAATTATTTCAAAAATCGAACAGAAGACGCGTGAAATCCGAGTTCTACTGTTTTTGTTCAGGAAAAAAAAGGATTATTTTGGACGCTTGTTGGTTGTTTCGTTGTGCTTTCATTATTTTGCGTCTAATATTCGCTGTGAGTACTTAGAGATACTGCGTATCAAATTATTATCGAACTTAGCTCATTAAAAACATAAACAGTTATTGGTGAATGTGTATTGTGGTTGTGTTTTGTGTACTCTAATTCCTCCGGCAGACGTTCTAGAGGTAAGTGTTTTTATTTTTTTTTATTTTCCCTCTCATTCCTTGTTTGTCGTACAATCATTTTCATTCAATCTAATCAAACATTATTGTCATAAAATTACAGATATAGTTAGATATGCACATTTGGTGTTTTGAATACTGTTTCGGAACATTTTTGTCAGATAGAGCCGGAAATATAAATTAAGTAATCGTTTGATTCGTTTTGATTGAATTAGATACTCCAATTACGAGTACCTTGATAATTTTTTTCTTCAAATTCCTGGAAATTTATGCATAATGCTCTTATTGTCAAAAGGATTATTTCGTAATAAATTTTATGGAGATATTTTCATTTGTTAAGTTCTATTTTCAAATTTTGATTAGTGTTTCCTTTTGTATTGGGTACCTACATTCTTTTAAAATTTAAAACAAACAATAATATTTAAGGGGTGTAATGGTCTTACCATCACCATTTTCTTTTAATAGAACCCTGGAAAATATATTTTTTTATATACCTAACTTTCATGCTAGAAAAGCTTAAGAGAGCGACATCTATCGTCTTGTGGAGCGTTTGATTACAGTGAATTACAATCCAATAATTTTTGATTTAGAAATTCGTTGCAACGTAAAACCACGAGATGGCAGTTGAAAGAGGGCGTGTTATCTTATAAATTAACATCACGCGATTGGATCAAATCGAACGAAAGTGTTACCAATCAAACGGGCGTTTTACATAAATAACAATTAGTGGTGACAGGACAAAGGAAATGTCAATTATTTATGGGGACCAAAAGGGTTCAGTTCGACTGCCGATAGTATAAACATTAGTCTAGAGGGCGAAAGTGGAGGGGAGGTCGTGAACTTAATAATGCTAGAAAAGGGAAATAAATAACCATTGAAAGTGAGAGCAGAAAGTAAAAATAATACACAAAATTTTAATTACAAATAAAAAACTACAAAGTAATGATTTATCTCGCACGGGGAAAAGTGTGTGCATATGAATTTGGACAGAAAGACGCGTCGTGTAAGGCCAAGCTGGAAAACAATGAATTAGAAAAAATAATTGAGAGAACAATAGTTTCGACAGATGAAAAAAGGAAGAAACAAGAATTATACAGGATGGAAATTTCGGCAAATTTAAGAGGCGATTCAGGCTGGACTAATGTGAAATGGGAGTACAATTATTTAATTTCAGAAACGTAGATATTCACAAGGAATGAAACTAGACTGATTGTAGGTGATAAAACGTATTAATTGAGTAGATTCTGGACATCAGATATTATGAAAATGTAGATGAGAAACGTATCAATCAATTATAAAATTTAAACTGAAGGAATTCATTAGAAATGTTGAGATATATGGCCTACTACTTTGAAGATAGTGCGATCATTTAGTCAGGATTCCGGGGTTGCCGATACCCTTTATTTAGATAAGAGTAAAGAGTGTTTAGATAAGCAAAGATACGAACACGAAATTTGGGTAATAAAGAGATATACAAACGATTAAATTAATACGTTAAGCATAGGGCTGTTTACTTAAGGAAAAGTAATGAAAAATAATGGGTTTTCGATAAACTCTGATTTATATCGGTTTTTTATGAAAATAATGGTTATTGCCTATAATAAAGAATAAGGCAATTCGGTATTTAGTTGGAAAGAGATGGAGTTTTTTGGGAGGGGTTATAAGAGGGGCATTGGACTCCATTTCCAGAGTTGGGATGAGGAAATTGCAGATAAAAATACCAAAAAAATAATATATAAAATTATTAAAGGTAATGAAAAATCAATTGAGGATGATATCAATCGACCCGGATGAAAGTATATGCAGACGACAGGTACATGAAAAGGGGGTAATGCAGTTAGATCAGAAGGAAGTGATGCAACACATTGAAAAATCATTCTGGAAAGGTATATTTATTAACTCTGGCAGGTGAGATAGGGTAATAATTATATAGTATTTACACCAATATTAGGATCAATTGAGAATTGCACGAAAAGATGCGTTAATCGATTATTCACATATTAGATCAGAAAAAAAAACATGTTACCTTTGGAAAATGCACAAAAAAATATATATTGCATATAAAGATAACCAAGGGCTAAGAGAATTTATAAAATTGAAGGAATTCAAGAATGTGCATCTATAAATAAATTTCAATAGGACATAATGGTTATATTTACGAGATATCCGAGGTCATAGAAGACAGAAAGATTAGCGATAGATAATATTTTCAGAAAAAAAAACAAGAATCTGAATTTTATTTAATCTGAACAGAAGAACGCTCTAAAGGAATTAACTAAATGCGATCCTAGCTAATGTGACAAAGCAGTACGACAGGCGGGGGCGGCGCTGTGTGATGTAAATATTTACATTAGAGAATAACATTCGAAATTTGTGTTATTTACATATGGGTTTACGAGTTGATAAAGGACATAATTTAATGTAGATGTGAAGGGTAGTTAGGATCTTTTGGTTTTAAAATAGGTATAAAAAGACATGTCGGATGAGGATTCGGACAGTTCGCCTCGAGTTATACGTCGGAAAAAAAGTTAATTACGTGCGGATCGGTATTTAAGTAATTAAGAGTGGTTTTTCTGGATTTAAAAATTTCATCTTGATTTAATTCTTAAAATAAATAAAGTGTTTTGTATTGGAGTTGATAATAGTATATTTGATTAAATTTTCTCAAAACGGTTCAGTGGGTTTTTTTGTGAAGTGTAATAATAAATAAAAAATGATTGAAATGGATGATAAATAAAGTGTTTTGTGTTCAAGTTAATAATAATATATTAAAATATATAATCTTAAATAGTTGCTGATCTTACTCGATAATAGTTTAAAAAATATTGAAATTTTTAAAATTAATAATACTTACATTAGCTTAAAGATTTTACAAGTTGTTTCAGTGATTAAAAATAATTAATAGTTTTGTTTAAAAATCTTAAAAATTGCTTCTGTGATTAATTGAAATTGTGCTGCGATGGAATTACAATAGTTAAATGAAATGTGATTTAATTCATATTTTGTGTTGAACTAAATTCATTACGAGTTTTAAAAAAAAATTAAATATAATTGCGTTTAAAATTTTCTTGAAAGAATTGTCTATCTAAAATTTAATTTAATAGGAATTTAAAACATTGAAATAAGTGCTCGACGTTTAAAAATTTAGTGGAAGTTTAAAAACTGCTGAGTTCTAGTCTCTAAAAGTTTCATATAATTCAGTTTTAATAACTAGAGTGGGATTAATTTCGTCTAAAAAAATAATAAAGTTCTAAAATATTACCAAGCGTTCGGTTTATGAATTTAATTAATAGTTTGTAGAGAGAAATAAGTAATTATATTACATGAGTGCAAAAGTAATAATAATTTTTAAAGTCATGAAAAATTAATAACTAAAATAGGTAAACTAAATCTATTAATTTTTAACTTTAAATCAAGTCGAGTTCGGTAGACTTAGCAAAGGTTTAATAAACTTATTAAAATATTCAAATTTAAAATCAGTTTAGAACTAGTTTTAGACAAAATATTTATAACGAAAAATATTCAAATTCAAATAATTCGGTTGAGATAGGATTGATAAAATCGAATTTATTCCGAACATCAACGTGAATAAAATAGAAAAATAAAACAACAAAAATAAATATTATTTAATAATATTTGGATTGAGGGGTCAATAAGTCGATTTGAAATTAGGTAACACTAGATTGTTATTAAGTAGATATTTTTACATTAGGTTAAACATATTAGGCAGGGAAGTTCAATGATTTCAGAATTTCATAATAACGTGTATAACCCGTTTTGGAAAAATTATGAAATTTGTCAGAGTTCAGGTGAGTCAGTCAAAATTAATATTAAAGTTTTCAGATTCCCCAGGAAGCAGTCGGACGGAGAAATAAATTATATTTCTAATTATGTATAAATACGTATATTATATATATTTATATCTAATGTTTAATATATCGGTCAATGCTTCATGACCGTAATTTATTTATGAATGTTTTGAATACTTGACCAAAGCCGTTCTAATCAATTATTGGTGCGCAAATACATTTTAAGGTACCCGAGCGGTACATCTACCTCCATTAAGTATTTTACGATAAACTCTCTTTTCACATTGAATTATATTTAAACGAGTACTATAGATAGTTCAATTACCTTCACTCAATACCAGTACTCAACTTTTAAATATTTAAAAATACATATTTTTACACAAATACATTTAGGTATTTATAGTAATTTCCGGTAGATACTTACCTGTATAATTCTCTTTTATTGAGTTAACTCATAATCAACAACTTCAGTACATCATTTTATTGACCTTCACCTTGGATCCCGTGTGCGCTGGTTAAGGGGTGAATCGAGTGAATTGCCTGGGGCTCCCTATCACGTAAAGATGCGGGAGAAGGGAACGATATACCAGTCTGGCTTTGCCTAATTATCCCTCGTGGACAAAGAGCCAGACTTTGAATGTTGAAGGTACCCGTTGGTCTAGAGGATGGGCCTGGTTCTCCTACCATCCTGGCGTTGGTGAGTTATTTTCCCAGAATCGCGTCAGCATATTAGGATTGTTTGAGGGGACTCACATTCCGAGGTGTCATGGATCGATGCCTATCTTTGACGATGTTCAATAGCGAGGGGACTTTTTCACAGTAGGGTTTGATAGATGGGAACGATTAATGGTCATTGGCTTTCCTACCCATTTTACTGCGAGGCGAAGGGACGGGATGGGCAGTGTACTCGCTAACCTTTTCCTGATGTACGTGTGGGATTTTCCTAGTTGTATAGTGAAAGAACTTTGGCTAAAAACTCGGCTTTTACTAAAAGTATGTATGTGTATGTATGTGTGTGTATATGTGTATAGAAAATGTATAATGTATTTATCAAAACTATATGACCGTTATTTATTTTATGAAAATGTATATGCAGTGTTTAATATATATATATATATAAAACCATTTATTATATTTACGTATACTTTCTACAAAAACAATTTATTATACTAATATATAATTTTTTTCTAACATCTAAATTCAAAATTAACGTTACGAATTATTAACATTCCAAACGATCTTTATTAATTCAAAGGTCGTTATCATTCTAAATAAACCGATAAAACTAAATTTATCACACATCCCGACGGGGGTCGCTGACATCAAAGTATACAGTCGCATATCTCAATGACCTACATCCTCGACTATATTAAACTGGGTCAACATTCCAAATCACCCCCTTCTTTTATCGAAATATGCAGATACGTATAAGTATGTATATATATTCGAATTTCAGTACATCTAACAAAAGAATAGGTACTTTAACAATTGTCGACATTTAATTGAAAAATAACTATCATCTTTTGAGATGAACTACCATTTTTAGTGACCACGTATTTGTAGTTTGCGTACATAAAATATTTTTATAGCGCCGTTTTCATGGAAAGATTCAATTCAAAGGCGCTCCACATTCCTTCGAACATATTGATTAGTTCATAAGAATAAACCAAACCAACAATAATAAAGACGCTCCATATCCCTTCGAACAAATTGATGAGTTCAAAAGAACAAACAAAACCCACATTATTAAAAATATCAAAATAAGCATAATCATTCGTCGACGAAACGTTCCCAAGTTATGTTATAAAATTAATTTTATCTTCGACATAGGTTTTCAAGGTTCAGGCCTTGCAAACTTTGGACCTTTTGGAGTCCTACCCTTTTCTCCAAACAAGATCAATTTACAGTGAAAATCAAACTACATGGGATAGTCAGGGTCTCATTAAACCAACCTGTCAACCAAACCAAAAAGTAATATTTTATGTGTATTGTAATTATAATTATTATTTATATTAGTATGTAATATTTCTGGATATCTGGCGCAGATTCACGACCTGCGTTGGAGAGGCCAGATCCACAATTTTCTGGGAAAACTAGGAGTATTGTGGATTATAAAAACTCATATTGTTTACATATATTTATAATTTGTAACTATCGATTGGGCAGAGATAATTACTGATTTAAGCGTAGTTATTTCTGAACTTTTGATGCGGAGGACGGCCTTTCTACCCGGACTTTACAAAAAAATTGCAAGTATCTAATGTTGTTTGACGAGGGGACGGAACCGGTTTGATCTCTTTTAAATGTAGCTGTCTGGAGAACGAGAATTCGGAGGGTCTTGGACCCATGGATATGGAAGGTGCTATTTCCATCGCGGTACAGAAAATGTTCAGGTCCAGGCACTAACTGAGAATGAAAGGGTTCCGTATACTAGCTGTTCAGTCTGTACGTCTGTGAGGAGGGGGGGTTACCAACCGCAAACGTGGTCATCCGAGTACTTTAGGGGTTGGTGTGGAGCCGAATTGCTTGCCACAAACCGTATTCGATCACTTATCATAACAAAAGCTGTAAAAACTAAAACCTAATCATGTAATTTTCACAAATTTAGGAGAGGATGGAGATGGCGCCAAAACAAGTAAAACTGTACCTTTTAACCATGAAAATTATTGAAACTAATTCATGTAGAATAACACCTTGTACGATGAGGAAAGGCGATAATACTATGATCATTATATTTATGTATACCAAATTAAAAATTGTAACGTCGTATTATATAGATCAGGAATAGTGCAATTAGTATAGCCCAGAAGCTAAGTTTTCCCATTAAAACTCACGATAGGTAAAAATAGAAAATTTAGGGGTAAAGTCAGGAAAATTCTAGTCATCCTATAGGAAATCAACGTAGATTGCATAGTAGGATAATAATAGAGAGTTCAGAACACTCAAGTCTATGATAGGAATGTTAGGAATATGAATTCTGTCAATGGTATGCGAGAGTCTGCCTACGCTGCAAAGAATGGGGGTCACCACCAAATAAGACCTTGTTTTTCCAATAATTCGAAACAAAAAGTACACAACGGGAAATTGACGGAGAAGCTTGGGAAATTGTCCATTGGAGTGAGAAATTTTCCGTGAAAATTATGAAAATCGGAAACACTCGAATGTTAGCATAGGGCTTGACGTCACACGCTGGCCAAGGAGGAGAAAAACCTCAAATTGAAAGGAAAACTACAAAGAGTTTTCCGATTACATTAGTTAGGAAATTAAATTAAATTAAGGCAGCAGTAGAGGAGTCATCTTAAATCGGTGGCGCGAACAGAAGTCTATTGCTAAATTAAATCATAAACGAAGGAAGGGCGGGCCATCACATCATAAAAGAGTCAGTGGGGAGAGGCCATCTCAGGGGGAGGGGGACGTCGGAGAGTTATTATTTATTAATTCAAAATAATGATAGTATTATTACGCAATACGATAAACATAATGTTTTTAAATAGAAAAATATTTAAATATTTTTAATATTTCCATAGGATTAGCATTTTTCAAAATCTAATCAATGTAATGCGGATTACAAATCTTTGGTTACGTTTATTTACAAAAACGCACCGATAATTGATTAAACATGCTTTTCTCCACTTTAAAAATCATATTCGTATTTTAAATATTTTGTAAAACATACAATGGGACGGTCAGAAAAAAGTAATATTTCTGATTATATTTTGAAAAATGCTAAACTTTTGTAAATTTAAAAAATATTTAATAAATATTTTTCTATTTAAAAACATTATGTCTATCGTATTGCGTAATAATACTATCATTATTTTGAATTAACAAATAATAACTCTCCGACGTCCCTCTCCCCGTTAATGTTTTCAAACAATTATCGTAATAATAAGGAACTCCAGTGAAACATATAATTGCTTTAAAAATATATATATATATATTTACATAGATCAGCAAACGCCGATTCTGAATTTTCATTATATATAATTATACGTAGAATTTATAAATCGTTATTTAACAGTGTTTAAAAAATCACCTCATCAAAACACCGTGTTATGTTGTTACCATTGCATTTTAAACATTTTTAATATGTATTTTTTTAGTTTTGGCAAAATTTAAACTTAATTTGGGTGACTTTATGCTCTATAATTGTTGTTCAGTATAAACATCTATTATTAATGAAACAAATTTTAGTATTCATGAGCAAACCAATTATCAATACGGCTATTATAATAATGTTAATGCTCAATACTATTATTATTCTTTGAGTTAAAGTTTCTAAAAAGGTGGAAAATTTTATTACTTATGTTTAGTTATGGTTTTCTATTAATAGAATATAAGGATAAATAATGATTATAGATTGTACGGCAAAACTCATACTTGTTTTGACATTTGATATTCTAATCTTAAAACTGATCAAAACCGACCGGCCATAGATTTGGAGTGTTTTGGTGGGCTTTAAAAAATTGAAACATTTTAAATTATTTTTACTATAAAACTAACTTTAGAATAAAACCGAAATGTACTGGTATTTAAGTTTGAACGTCATCATAGATAAAAAAAAACATTTTTTACTGGAGTTTCTTATTATGTAGTCTGTCAACATAATCTAGAAATATAATAAAATGTAACAAAATTTTACATTAGTTGTTGTATCGCAACAGCGATTTTAGAACAAACATTAATTTAGGTTCAAATGTGTTGCCATAATTAACTTCCGAATCTGACAGGCTGACTGGATTGGAAAAATTACCTTACTAAACTTTTCTTTCGGCTATGGCCTGTTTCAAACATTACTGAATTTGGGATTTCAGTCCAAAATTCTCACCCAAACCGAATGATCTTTTTTTTATCAAAAGGTGGAGCAAATATCTAGAAGATCTAATCTAATTAGAAGTATTGTTTTAACTAACTAACTAACCATCATGCCGTTTCCCCGCAGGGGTAGGCTGAGAGGACGGACCGCCAAACAACTCGATCTTGGCATACACTTCTTGCTTCATTCATATTCATACATCGTCTCATACATTCTCTTTTATTATTCCGTCTTCTGACATGGCCCGACTCAAGAATTTTTGTTTTAAATTATGAAATACAGACCATTAATAAATCAGTTGTCACAATTTTAGAAACAACCTTTGCAACTTTTTAGGTGATAAAAAAAGACACCGTCAACTAAAATATGACGAATTATGAATTTTTTTTTTTTTAAATTAGCATTATGATGGGCTTAAATTAAAATTAACAACGACTGATTTATGTTGGAACACAAATCTGCGGTACATAATTTAAAATATCTACCCGAAATAACGTTATTAATTTTTTTTTATGTAATCATATTTACGTAAAGCAAAAATGACAAATAAAAAAATTACCATTAACCCGTAGATAATTTCCAAAGTTGCCTCTAAAATCATGAAAAATCGATTTCTTTGATGGGGCTATATTTAATAATTTAAAACAAAAATAAATTAAATACTTCTATCCCGTACTAGATATTTACAATACCTGTATAATATTAAAAAAAAATATCACTCAGGTTTGGGTGGGTATTTTGGCTTCACATCTAACATTTTTTATGGAACAGGCCGCGCAGCCGTTCCTCTTAATGTTCTATTTTTATTTTAAATGCTCAAAAGTGTCAGGATTTACCACAAATTTCTGAACACCGTTTGATATTGATGTGAAAAATATTCGCTTGAGCTATAGTGTTTCTTGGTGTTTCATTTTTTTTTCTTTCAAAAAATTTCAATTATCTTTGTGTTGCCATTTAAAACCATTTAAAACATCGCAGCGCCCTCCATTTGTATATAATTTATGTCGATAAACTGTACTTTGTATTGCATTGGGTAAATGGGTACCTATCATAGATTTTTTTTGAATATTTTCTTGTACAAAATATGTTATAATTTCTTGAGGTGTGATCAATGATTATAAGGTCTGTTTATCGATTTCAATTGGCATTTATAGTATGACATTTAAAAGGAGACAAACTTTGAGAGCAGTACAATCGCTTAAAAGATTTTAAATGGCAACACAAATATGGCTCACAGAAAAATCAAAGTAAGTAAAAAAACAGAATGGTCCAAATGCATATGGTTTACTAAACAGTATTCAGAAATTAGTCGTACTTACCGAAAGCAGATGGATTCCTTTATTCTAAGATATTTTAGTGCTTGAACTTTGTATTATTATTTAACGCTTTGCAAGGAAAGCAATTTGTGTTATATTTCTGATATTAACGTATCGAAATCACCATATAATAAATATTAGATAACTACCTCTGGTGTGCCACAAGGATCAATCCTCGGTCCACTGTTATTTATACTTTTTATCAATAGCGTTACTAAATGTTTTTTGCACTGTTTGTTTCTCTTGTACGCTGATGACATAAAAATATTCGCCATTTTTAGGAATATAAATGTTTGTCTGCTAATCCAAAGAGATTCAGTAAGGTTTGAAGCATTTTACAATGATCATAAATTGTATCTAAGTTACAACAAATGTAAACAAATAAGCTTCACTAAAAATCATAAAGCTATCACAAACAATTATTATATTGGCAACTACTCATTCGACCGCGTATATAGTATAAGAGACTTAGGCATACTTTTTTCATTCAAAACTTCATTTTGATGTGCACATTGATAATATTGTAAGTAAAGCTTACAGCATGCTAGGCTTTGTTATCAGAAACAGCCGTGTATTTCGAAAGCCTGAAACCTACCTCCTCCTTTACTATACGCTGGTCCGTTCTCAACTTGAATACTGCGCCCCCATATGGACTCCACTCTACGGTATTTACAAAGACAAAATTGAAAGTATTCAAAGAAAATTTCTGCATTACCTTAATTACAGAATGAGCGCACCTAAACGGGGATACGCACATATGCTCTTAATCTATAATGTCTCCACCCTCTCTAACCAGCGAAAATACGATCTCATTACCCTATATAGAGTGTGCAATAACATTATCAACTGTCCTACCTTACTCGAACTAATAAAATTCAAAATACCATCCAGAACAACTAGGTCTAACCACTTATTCCACATTAGCCGGACGCGTACAAATGCTGGTGTCAGGGATCCAATCAGAAGAATGTGCGAGTTATTTAATCAAAATCAAACTCTGATGGATTCCGACATATTCTTTGATACACGTAGTGCTTTTAAAAGAGAATTGAAAGCTGTTTTCATATTGTTACGTAACGACAGAAAGATCCTAAAAATACTCTAGCCACTCGTCAACAACAACGGTAAAAAACGACGCGAGCGCCACCCGGCTTTCGGATGACATCTCTCGTCCGCGGTCTACGATCCAGTCAACTGCGTCTCTAAAAGAGCGCTCTAGAAGCTATTTTGGCAGCCGCAAATTGTAGCGCCATATTATCATGCATGCTGTATTTGACTTTGTATTTCCTCTTTTGTGTTGTAACTTATTCGAGTCCCCGTTATCATGCCCGTTTAGAGAATATCAGAGAGAATAATCACCCGTAACTTCCATTTGAGGTTAGGCTAGCTTTTGATTATTGTACCATAACTTGCCATGTCTGTACCTTCCCCTGAATAAACTCTGAGTCTGAAAGCATTTAGTAGATTCATTTGACGTAGTATTAGAGTCCTCGACCCCAATTATAAGACTGCCTGTCGGCCTACGGCCCTGCAGAGGAGCTTCTTGGCCTGCCGAAACTGAGCTAGTCGCATGTCCAGAGCCGAGCTCCCTGTCGAGACACCACCCTCGGGGTAAGTCTAAACCAATAAACTGTCTCACGTAACCGCTCTTTCCCAACCTTCCTCCTTTCCATCTTCTTCACACAACCTCCAGTCTCATTTTTTATATAACAATATAATAATATTAAACAAACAAACTTCAACAAACAGTGTTTGGACATTATGCGCTTTTTTATTGTTTCCTTGTATGGCAATATTTTAAATTTAATCATTATTTTTTCCCTTATATTCATGTAAGTATTATTTGTAAAGTTTGTTACCTTCTGTTACTCTATTATTTAGAAATTGTATACCTTTTCATAAATTTTCTGTGTAACACAATCTTAAATTCATTAACTTGTGTAAATATTATTTTTAATGATTATTTGTTTATTTATCTTTATCACATTAATCAGTGAGAAATAGGTTAGGGATACAGGCGAGTTTTCCAAATATTTCTATATTGTTTCAATATTACTACTGTCTGTATCTGTATTTTCTCCATAAATAATATAATAAAAAAAATAATTTAAAAAATGAGATTCACAGATCAAAACCATAAATAAAAAAATAAAAAAAAGATTTATTATGACATTTTGCAATTCCACAAAATAAATATCTACGATTAAATTTGTGAAACTGAAGGGGGAAGAGAATAGATGGAGATGGGGGAGAGAAACGTTGAAAGCATCTGTCTATTCAGATCTGGTAGCAAAACACGACTAATGAGTTACGATCTTTCACCAGGCCGATTCTGAAAATATCTTCCCCTCTACATAGATGCATAGCAAGTCCAACAGAATTTCGGTCTAAATTAAATTTACCATTTTAGACTTTCATATAATTAAATTCAATAAGCCTCCGAGTACCACTCATATAATGTCTATATATCCTAATTACATTAACGGTTTGGGCATGTTGAGCAAATGAACGAAGAAAGGAGTGTATGGAGAATATATGACCCGAATGCGAATGAAAGAATAAGCCGGGGACGCCCGATGAAGACATGGTACGATCGTGTGAATCAAACATTTTAGTCGGGCCATGTCAGAAGTCGGAATAACGGAAGAGAATGTATGAGACGTTTTATGAATGTGAATGAAGCAAGAAGTGTATGCCAAGATCGATTTTTTTGGCTGTTGAGAAACAATGTGATAGTTAGTTATTTTATTAACATTATTCGAAGCCTCATACTTTAATACGTTTCTTAACGAAGGACGAATCAGATTTAGGAAGATAAATTCTAATCAAATCCCTGTACTGTACCAGCCACCATCAAATATGCTTTGCCTTTCCAAAATGGAGCGAGAACAAGAACCGTATATAGATTTCGCTAATAAACCGTGTTTATCTCAAGTGACCTGCCAGGTGTTATGGATGGTCCAGTATTGGTCCTGTATAATATTATTTGCCTGTACATAAAATTAATAACCTGTATATTTTAACGTGGCATCATGTTCATGGGTCAAATGCATTATACATATAATTTGGTATTACAGATCGATGAACCGGTGAATGCAATTTATTAGCCATAAGCAGTAATAATAGGATTGTCTATAGTTAGTGATAAGATAGAACATTGGAATAAAATGACTACAGCGCCCTTAAGTTGATTTTTTCACAAATGAAAACGATGCTATATTAACCATCCAAATATTATTATTAAAGGGAATGTTATAAAAAGCTATTGCTTTTCTACATACGAGAATGCTCTGCTCATAATTTAGATTTGAGGATTATAAAGCTTTCTAAAGTTTAGAAAGCAAACGCGAGAGTACATTATTTTATGTAAAATTAATGTAACTCAATATATTATATTATTATACTCGTACGTCCCTAATGATTGTGCAACGTTTCAGTATCAATTGATTAAATTAATCCCAGGATCGTAAACATCACATTTTATGTCGAAATATTATTTAATTAATAGTCCTTTTGCCGCTAAACATCAACTCAATTAATATCAAATTAATTATCATAAACTCGCAATTAAAATAACTGAGACAACATGTTTGTTTGGTAGCTTTTACAAGAATGACTCAGATTTATAAGCGGCTCCAGGGTGATCGAAAAATTGAAATATTATTTGACACTTTTATACGCAAAAATTGTAACTAACTAACCATCACACCGTTTCTCCCCAGGGGTATGCAGAGAGAACGAACCGCCAAATGCCTCGGTCTTGGCACACACTCCTTGCTTCATTCCCATTCATACATCGTCTCATACACACTCTTCTGTTATTCTGGTTCTTGACATGGCCCGACTCAAGTATTTGATTCACTTGATTATGCCATTCCCGGGCATTCCCGGCTACTTCTTCCATTCACATTCGCGTCATATATTATTCTTATACTCCTTTCTTCATTCAATTGCTCTACATGCCCAAACCATCTAAGCGTCCCTTTCGTAATCTTACTCGTTGCGCTCACACCATCCTTACATTATTTGCGAATCTCAATATTTTTCAAAGGATGGATTTATAACACATACACCTCAGGGATCTCATTTCTACAGTATTCAATCTACTTTCATCCTTCCCCTGCCAGTTCTATGCCTCATTGCCATACATTAGGGTTGGTACCAGTACTCCATTGTGGACTATTAGCTTCGCTTCTTTGGAGATTTTTTTGTTAGCGCTAACCGCGTTCAATCCTCCATTTATGGGGTTTTCACAAATATGGGTAGTAAGTAGTACGAATAGGTAGGACTGCTATAGTGTAGTGGTGATAAAATAACAAAGCTTTGAAAATTAAGAAGAGCGAAATTCCAGAATGGAAGTTACTCTCAGTATCGCCCCGATGAAATTTATTTATTACATCTTTGGGATGCTGTGCAGAGTGTCTTATAAATGACAGAATGGAGTGAATCTGGGTCTTGAAGATACCCATGCTGTGGGAAGGAGCAAAAATTGCCCGCACACTTTACAAATATCGCTATGTAACATTACTCGTATACGACATTGATAAAGCTTGTGTACAAGCGAGACTTTATGGCCGCCTGGAATATACATACTAAAATAATTGTTTATAAATCTAGTTACTGCATTTCATCAAAATAATGAGGTTATATCGTACTTTTTTATTTTCTTGAAAATATGTTATATTTAAAGGTTAGACAATAAAATGAGTTTTTTCGACATCTCCAAAAATGACGTTATGAGCTTTCAAAGTGAAGTTGGGAAAAACGTATGCTCGTGATATCACAAGTCATAATTCAGTACAATTCACAACTCGTATGGCAGTAACGGCTATTGCCGCACCTATGATATTTATGGCTGCGCCAGTCATTTAATGAACTGTAATGTCATACGCTTATCCTATACGATTATTAACATATTGATGGTTTATACGAGTATCTCCGGTAGGTACTATTCGATATTTTGCAAAGATTCATAAAGTTCTGTCC
Organism: Halesus radiatus; assembly: GCA_022606495.2. Classification (NCBI taxonomy): domain Eukaryota; kingdom Metazoa; phylum Arthropoda; class Insecta; order Trichoptera; family Limnephilidae; genus Halesus; species Halesus radiatus. The sequence continues at coordinate 38,874 of JAHDVE020011748.1, forward strand.
TCAGCCTGCTCTATATGATTTTTTTTAATGTAACTCCACACAGGGGAGACCCTAAGGGAAATAATTTCCCTCAAGGCCTATATCATATTTGGGGATGTGTGTAGAGGGATATGATACATTTGTACTTAAATAACATAATATTCCATTGTAGAAGACAACCACATTATTGCTTTCATTTATTTCCGCGTGGCAGAGCCATCAATACATCTATGTATGTGACACTAAATATGTAGTTTTTTTTTAACGATAGTCTATCTAAATAGAAAAAAAAATACATGTACTTGCCAAGCTTCCTCTTCCTTTTCCTTATCTCTTTCACCTCTCCACTTACCTCTGCCTCACAACATACCATCCTAATTGGGGATGCTATAGTTTCATTTACTCGCGGCAGTTTGGACTCTTTCGCGGATTTATATAAAAAATAAATAAAGTTGGTTGGGCGACGTGTTTAGTTGTGTATTTATTTGGGTTGATCTCGTGTAACCCCACGGGGCTGCGGCGTGATAACATTGCGTCCGAGAATGTAACCAAAAAAACTGAACATTGGCTATTAATAAAAAAACGAGCGGGTTTGATTGGAGCCTTGCAATCCACCGAGGTCTTTGTTTTGACAGACGCGGCTGAACTCTTATTGTGCGGTGGTTATTCACCCCTCGAAGGCTACACACGGAATTACTATGCCGCCTCCTCGTGTGTCGTACGGCCCGGCAAAACAATTATTACTTCTACCTCACAACCACACCACGCGTGGGGGCATTGGTCAGCCGGTCACGTGGTCTGGTGGCTGTGTGGTCACGTGGTCGCGTGATCTGGTGCTCGATGGTCAGCAAACACATGTCCACCCCTATGCCTTTTACAGCCGGTGATGCAACTAAATATATGGAATAATATTATTTTTGTTGTGATCCCATTGACAGGTCATAAATTATTACATGGAAAGATGGGTACTTACGTAAATACGAGTATAGGAGTTGGTTGTCAGTTGTCAGTTGTCAGTTGTAAAGGCGGAGATGATATATTTTTATTATATGGGAGCTTGCAAACTTCAACTTTTCTTATGGATAAAATATATGAATATTTATAATTGCAGATGCTGAGACATTCATCTGTAGAGACTTCTATACCCCACCCTTACGAACATTCATCTGTAGAGACTTCTATACCCCACCCTTAGGAATTATTTCAGCTTTATTTATTTATATACTATGTATTTGCATTCATTTGGGCTCTCTTTGGCAGGAAATGCTCTACTAAAATAAGGTCATAAGATATTTATTATGTCAATTAGTATTTGTAGCGGATGGTGCCATTTTTCCAAAGCTTAGGTTGGGATCAAAATAACATTAATTTCAAACAAAAAAATGCCTACAGTAATTATTGCGGTAATTTTTCAAAATAATTACCACAAAAACATACAACTTTTCAGGGGAACACTTTACAAAAAAAATAACCCCTTTTGCCAATTCCCGATTCTGAAGAAGATGTTTGAAGATCTCCATCCAAGTTTAAAGAAAAATTGTTTTAGTTTTATTTTTTACTAGTGTCTTCATACATCGCTTCACTAGAAAAAATTTTTTTTAGATAAAGATTTAAAACATTGTCTCAGAGAAATGTTAAAAGTGTTTTCCATATGAAAAGTGAATTTATAGAGCGAGGACATAATATTGCATGTTATTATAATAAAGATGTATACTCGTATGCATAAACATGTACAAAAAGGCCCGGGTCTCTAACTAGTTATTTTGATAAGTTTTTGAATCACCGTGTTAAATGCTGATTCGTGAAAATATTCAGATTACGGAGACAGCGATTAATAAGGTCCTGTTGTATCCGAGCCCATCTCCATATCATTATAATCATTTTCCAAATGCCGATAGAAGCATGTCATCCGTAAAAATATAACGTATAATGAGCAAAGTGTTTCTTGATTTGCATCATGATTGTGAGAATTATTGTTTTATTAATGAAACTTGATTACAGTACAGGCATGTAGTTTGTAGTGTGTTGTGGTGTGAATATATCGGATTTGCATACGAACAGTGGCGTATGATCTATGTGTGAATATTGAAGAGTACCTTCTTGGAATTGATTGGTTAATGGCTGACTTGAAACATGCGTCTTGTCCCCCACCCAGGTATCTTACATTCAATTCCTCCATCATTGCACAAGCAACATATTACATTTATAATGATAGTAGCAGGAGTTTATAAAATACTGTTTGGTTATTCGTAATCAGGGAATATTTGTATTATAAAAAATAATTCCATTCGCAGTTTGTCAAAGAAAGAAATCAGTAGCAAATGTAATGAGCTATAGAGGTGAGGTGTACCACGTATGTACCATATATGTTTGTCAAAGAAAGAAATCAGTAGCAAATGTAATGAGCTATAGAGGTGAGGTGTACCATGTGTGTACCATATATGTTTGTCAAAGAAAGAAATCAGTAGCAAATGTAATGAGCTATAGAGGTGAGGTGTACCATGTGTGTACCATATATGTTTGTCAAAGAAAGAAATCAGTAGCAAATGTAATGAGCTATAGAGGTGAGGTGTACCATGTGTGTACCATATATGTTTGTCAAAGAAAGAAATCAGTAGCAAATGTAATAAGCTATAGAGGTGAGGTGTACCATGTGTGTACCATATATGATGGTATTACGAAAGAAGAGGTTCGAAAATAATGTAAGACGGTGAAAGGAGTCCGGGACGCGCTCGAAAAAGTCGGGGACGCCCAAGGATGACATGGCAGCACTACCAGAAATATATAAAGCACTATCAAGTCAATCCAAATGCCGGTAAGAAAGAAAGGTACTTGAATGTGATTGGGACAAGGAATATGTGCCAAGACAATGTTATTGCATTTTGTGCCATTCTCTCTGCCTATCCGCATAGAGAAATGGCGCAATGATTAATTAGTTTGTTCGAGGTAGGATTAAAATAATACGCATATATTTACATTGTTGAAAGGTAAACTTTTTTACAAATATTTTCAGGAAGGCATTGGATTGGGGGCACTGCACAAGATTCCTGAAAAACAAAAAAAAATCGGCTACATTAATTAAAATATTATAGGTATAATTAGAAGGATGTAGAGACGCGATGAAAGTAAAACAGAAACAGTAAAATTCCGTCACGTCTGGTAGTAGATTCACCATACAAATTGCCCGTGAACGATTTGATGCATGAATCTGCTGGTAATCGCCTAGTGTTCCTCTTTCCAATTAATTAATATTGCCCAAAATCCCCATAATAATTCACAGTACTCTGATTCCTTGTTATTCTCTGATTACGATAATTTTGTTAATGCAATGAAACGCGCAATAATTTTCCCACCAGCAACTCAAATACAACTTCTGTAAGAAAGTTCAGTTGACACAATCAATTGGCGCAATACGGAGGCATTCCCAGAGCAAATAACAAATCTACTACGTCAATACTCGTATGTCTAACAATTACTACACCCAGTCAAGACAAACTAAAGAATGCCGCTAGTAATATTAACAAACTAACATAAGAGCCACGTCATTACCGAGAGTCGTTACGGGTTAGTGCGCTAATGATAAGATTTTTTGCTTCGTTGGTAAAATATTTGATGAGATATTGAAATTTGTTTGAACGAGCCAATAGACAATATGGCTGTATTTGCCTCCTTCTTCAGACGATACGGCGTCGTGTATATTAATTCTTGATTCTCGTATATTTACGATTTTAGTGCTGCGTACTGAAATAAACACCTTGATTAAGTGAGGTTTATTTTAATTAGATGAAAGGTTTTTATTTATTTATTGTTTTCTCGAATAACAGACAAAATAGCAACAGACAGCCCCTTTAGACTAATTCAGACATTAGTCACTTTAAACTTTCGTCACCTTTAATACAATTTATTTGCAGTTGTGTTATGTTTTAATGATTTCTGATTGGAAACGTTCATATAAACCTTATTTTTTTTATTACATATATCTTTCAGTTACATATTTCATACATAATAAGTCAAACATTAGGCGTTTTGTTGCACATTTTCTGAATTCATTATTCTTTTCTGTTTGAAGCATTTGCTTATGTACAGAAGAGGAGTAGTTAAAGGAAAAAAAGTGGTATATGCGAAAAGAACGTAAATAATAATAAAATAAAAATAAGTACAGTTATGAAACAATTGAAGAAACAAACACAATTTAATAATTATTTTTAACAATTAATAACATTGTTATGTAGATGACATATAATAAAACAACATATATATATAAAAATCAATGTAAGTTTGTTTTTTTGTCCTCAATGTTTTCGAAAATCACTGGACCGGTTTCGCGGAAAATAGCACAGTTTGTTTTGATTAGCGCCGGGAATTTTTAGGAAGTAGTTTGAATGAAATCCAATATGTAAAACTGTTGCTATAACATTTAAAAATTAGTATGAAAAACATTGAATCCGCCATGTTTTATTTAGGTTAGGCAATAGATATAACACTCTGGTTAGCCACAGATTGCATATTCAAAAGAAGAAGTTTTTTTTGGGTAGAATATTTTCAAAATGGAAAACACGAGTAGGTACCTACTTAAGAACTTTATGATTTAGATATATTTTGACAAAAATAAACGTTTAGAATGAAATAAAATATTCAAATGAATGTTTCTTTAATTGGAGAGAGTCACTTTCGCTGTCAAATCAATTATGGCATCCTAATGACAAGCAAGAATTCACAACTTCATAACTTTATTCAAAAAAAAAATCCCGACAAGACCCGGTACACATCAGCTAGTATTATATAAAAGTGGATGATAATTTGTTATGTTGAAGCAGAGGATTTGTACAAGTAAATTAGAATGATATGATCTTTTTGTTTAGAATGCCTTTAAAATATTTTTTAACAATGTTCAATATTTAGATTTTATCAGTAGTGCTTCTAATTTCTTCAGGTAGTCCAGTAAAGCAAGGTCTTCCTCAGTAATTTTAATGGAGTTCAGCGGATGAAGTAGTATTTAATTTCGGCCATGGAATGATAATATTTAAGTCGAGTACGGTTTTTGGTTAAAAAGTGATATTTCTCTATTGATATATCCTTGTCTTAGGAATCCATGGCCGTATTTTGTTTCTTATTGCTAATACTTAACTTACTATGAAATAATTATAAAACTAACTACCTATTACTGGATAGATACTAGTAGAGAAAAACAAAAAGGTTTCTCTGCATATCCTTGATAAAGACGTTACATTGTGATACTATTGTTACATATCAGATTTCCCAATTGCAGTGTTAACCTTCCATTAGCCATGCCAGTTTAGTGTAGGTTGAATCCTGGTTCATCAGGACAATTAACGAGGGGTTACGAGGGAAAGAGTGAAGATGCAGCAAGTACAAGTACGTAGCAGCCGCGAGTTTGTTGGAAATCCTGTTGTTTGCAAAAGTGACACGCCGAGTTAAATCACAGACCGTATAACGTAAATATGTACAATCAGAGAGATTGTGTGCTCAGGTGTAATCGTTAATTTATGCTTAAAGGAGTGGTTTGAATGCTGTTTATTATCTGAGCACACATGGAACGATTTCTAGAGTCCGCAAATGTCCTGAATAAATTTAATTAAGCGTTTACATGTAAAGTGTCCACTAACGATACGGCCTTGAGTAAAACGAGGCATCGTAAACCAGATATGCTAGTATTATTAGTAGTATTCAAAACGGTTAGCCAGTCCTGAAACGCTGGCCGAGATATAAGATAACTCATAACCAGGAAGCTTATTTGAACTGAAGGTCTGTAAAGTCTACATTAATTAGAACACAAAATCGTGGCGAACTCACTTGCAGAATTCTCATGTAAAAGTATATGCTAAATAATTGTTATTTACTATTAAATTGTCACATTAAAATCTCTCGGAAAGCATTGACAATATTAAACCGCAATAGGTACTGTCACAGTTGCTGCACTTACTCGATGGATAAAAGGGGATTTAAATATTCTGTATTCTGATTGTGTGTATGACTTGTGAACCACATTCACATGTGGTTCACAAGTTCAAACCGCAGACCATATTGTTGAAAAATATCTTCTCTACCATCTTCCTGGCGAAATGCGACACATCAATGTTGGACAAATGACGCTGAAAAATATGAAAATTACTATGTAGCCACCACAAAATCCTAAATAATACGAATAATAACAAAACGTTAATAAATTATTTTTCTTTCGTATTTCATAGCCATTTAACGATTCACTAAAAGTTTTTTCAAATATGTCTCTAAATAATGTGTTAAATGTGAATTTTGTATTTTTCGGAAGAATGTTTTTTTAGTATAGGTAATCAAACTAAATAAAACGACAATAATTTCGTAATCAATTAAAATGAAATCACATCTGAAAGGGAAATTATGAAATCGCTTTGATACAAGATTGTGTTTTCCTTTGAAAATAACCAACAAAGAAAACGCTTTGCACAAGGCTGGTATATTATTAACAATATAAATAATTTGATAAGTACTCATTGAAAACATCGTAATTTACTTCAATGTCCCTGAGAGGTGGCTTTTAAAAAATCGCGAAGTGAATCGTCAAACAATTTAGCAATGATAATTAAATCTATAAAATTAAATTCTGGAAGGATTCCAATAAAACCTAGTACAAATATTTGCCATGAAGTTTCAAGTGTGAACAAGTGATTTGCACAATTCCTCGCATTCTTGTCTCTCGTCGAGTTCCCCCGGACCGTCTGCAGTCCGCAGTCGCTGGTACAAACAAATCAGAAAACAAGGAAACCCACTCTGTTTACCCAATAAATGAACAGTAGCCGCCGCTAATGAGTAGAACTGTTCCTCCATGAAACGTGATAAATTTTAATGTTTTATCAGAGATGATAAAACCTTTAATAATTATTGTCAATGAGTGACAAAGATAAAGTCTTATAATATATTATTTTACTAGAAGATTCGTATAAAAAAATGTGTGTTGGAGAGGTAAATGGATTTTTTTTGGCTTATGAAGGAAATTAATTTCCGTCCTTATAGTAGCCGCGTTGGTCAAAAAATTTATGACAAGAAAAGCAGTGTAATTTTCTCGGTGTCGGAGATAATTTTTCGAAAATATTTTATGGAATACATTAAAAAAAAAACATATTTGAGTGGGCTTATGCCGCGTCCAGACGCTTGCAATGCAATGCAAAGCGAATCGTTTAGAGTGCACACGAATCTCACGCGAATCCTGCTCTGTTCGTTTTGATCCGCAGTCGCGCGAATTCTGTCGTTCGAGTTGCATATTTAGTTATTTGAGAAATGCCGAACAGCAATTGCTGGTTCCATGTTTTTTTATACATGCATTTGGTAACTGAACGACGAAGACTATCGATGCGTCGATGTTGGAGAACTGACTTGTATAAAATAAGATCTTCATTGCGTTTGGAATTAAAATTGCATCGAATAAGTGTCCAATACAAAAACTTTAAGCGAACATATTGGTTAAAATAATAAAATTATCTTTTCTCGTACGATGTTTTATTTTAAGTATTCATGGGCTTTGGGATTTCAAAGCATAGGTTTTTCTTCATACGATTAGTTCATCGTTCCACATGATGAACGTTCATACAACAAAACCGATATGAACACCGTCCAAATGGGCGTTGTGAACGCCATGTTAATCCCGTTGTGTTCGCGTCAAAAACGGAGGCAACGAATGTTGAATTGCATGTTCGTATCGCCTTTAAAACGACGAATTCGCGTTGCATTACTTACATGTTGCATTACACGCGTCTGGACTCGGCGTTAGATGTTGTGCCTCCAAAATCGGAAAATGTGGGAAGTTTTTTCAGGAAGGTATTTTTTTCGCCAATTTTCAAAAAAGTTATTTAGTATACGTACATACATGTACCTATGTATGTATTTTTTTTTTAACATACATATTTTAGTATATGTAGTACCTGTATGTATTATGTGGTGACCGGATAACTCAACACACGTATGAATCTGCACACTTTAAAAGTGGTGTAAAAGTCATTAAAATTACGAAAAAAACAATCCCAGCCTGAAAACCTAACCCAATCTAACCTAATTAATACTACAAAATATATGTATTAATAGGATAGTGGTTAGATTAGGTTGTCGAGCTACTTCATTTTTATTCTTATTTTTAACGACGGTTGAATTGTCATGGAACCGTATTATATAAGTATTGTACAAAATATTCCAACTAAAAAAGTAGAGTAATAGGAACCTATTACTATATAGCTATGTGTGGTGTGGGTAATACAAAGTAAATGTAGAATGAAATACATATAGTCAACTAATATGATAATAAAAGCGTAACAATTCAAATAAATCATTTTATAGTTTTTAGGCTACAGGTTTAGGTCAAAAATATAGTGAAAAGAAAAAAAACTGGGTTCTTCAATCTTTATGTAGAGCTCTACATTGTAGGATTAATTTTGAACACGTTTCCATCTGGACATTCTGCACATTGAGGTTCTGCCTGCGATCCGGACCTGCCTGACAAACAGGTAATATTCCAACTTGTGAGAAGCGTGGGCGTGGGCGGTAGACGACCAGTCTGTTACTCTGCGGCTCTGGCGTCGGCCAGTCTGCCCCGATCCCCCTCCCCTCCCCCACTTCATCACGTGTACCACCCACCCGCCAACCAACCTTACCTGACCTCCTTGACCCACCTTAGCCGGTTCCACCCGATCCCACCCGATCGTCCCAGCTCTTCTCCTGCTTTCATTATTTATTACACAGATCTTATTGCGTGTCCCACAGACTCATTAAGAGAGACAATAAGACGGTTTAAAATAAACAGTAACACTGTCATATCATTTATGAACTGCAAAAATGACATTTATCAGATGAACTTTCAATAATCTACGATATTCGAAAAAAGTAAGTTTCTCAGATGTGCTTAGTTTGTTGGAACAGTTTTAAATTATGATAGAGTTATAAAGAGGACACGTAATAAGTCAAAAGGTAGCTCATTATTGCCCAGGAGTACGCGTGATGTAAAGTGATCAACAAAAACTTTAAGGGTTTTCTTGTCAATGCAATCGTTTGAAGAGAGAGCCCATGTTCAAATATACAACATTCATTTAATCTCAGTGAAGCTGTATAGGCAGGTGCTCTTTAATTATTTCTCAATCTTTGATTAAATATACAAACATTGATATGACTTTTGTACCTATAAGTGACGTTTTGTAATTACAACATTTTCCCCTTTGGACGTTTTCTTACGTATTAAGGGACAATCAAGCAACCATACTTTAAAAATTTCCACTGTTCATCTCCAGCATTTCATTCTGCAGGTTATAAAATGAACTCGGACCTTTGTCGTGAAAAGTCTGTAGTATTTGTACCCATCTCCCCGCGTACACCACTCCCATGCGTCTATCCTGTCAAGTTGTATAGAACCTTGAGTGTCTTGCAGCCTCCGAGACGCGGACCTCTGTTAACGTCGATACTGCCTAATCTCGTAAGCAACATTTCCATACAAAATTAAGTATATTTTCTTATTTATATGTTAAATGAAGATATTTTTTGAAGTATTTGGTACAAATTACATCAAAAATACAATGAAAAAGTAACAGTAAAGTATTGGATAATAAAAAAAGCTTTGTGACGGGCATTGCAAGCAATTTGGTATTGAAAACAAATTTATCTCAAGTTTTAGGTTTCTATGTACGTATTGTTTCCAATGATTTTTTCCAAGTCCAATTAGTAATTTGAGAAAATATTATATGTCCCACTAAAACTAGCAAACGTTAAGGTATTTGTTCAGCCTTTTTTATTGGGACTTTTTGGATAGAAATCAAAAAACATTTTGAGCTACAATTCAAGATTTTCAACACAATCCACGGAGCTCTTTAATATTCATGTGATTGTAAAAAATAAGACAACACGTCACAAGAACAGTATCTTTCATATTATTCAAGAAAAAAAATAATAAAAAGGTGGTCGAGATTTCGAACAAGGGCGGATACAAAAATTGTTACAATAACACAAACATTGTTCACCATAAATATTCATTGCAGCATGCATTGTTTTGTGATTTCACGTCCAATAAAAGAACACACACGTTCAGTGTGCACGAGATTATTTATGTACTAGGTGGTCGGAATGTACGGGCCTTGTATCTATATTATTGAGAAATTACGCTTCAGAACATAAACCGCGGCCAATAAGAATAAAACTAAGGAATATTCAATATTAATTGTTGACTCACTCGTTCTACACGATCGTGATCTTTAAGATATTTTAGGCTCAAAGCTCAGTCATTATTGCTTTTTATTTCTCTTCACATGCCCTTCTGGCGGGCGAGTCTTTGTTGTATTTTACTTTACGACTTTAACCGTTTAAATATCTCTAGGAACATCTGAATACAGTATAACAATAAAACACTGGTAATTATTAATATTTATTGAAAAAGGACACTGTCCACTTCTTTTTAATATGAATATTTGAAGGGATATTCGATAAAATACATTCGACTAAAGTGGCGGTTTTCACTGGTATTGTTTTTTTTGTGTTTAACTTTAAAAAAATAAATTATGTCTATAAACATATGCTATTGAAGGTGACGTATTCATCATCTCACTAGGTGTGAAACGCTTTTTGTTGAGATTGCAATTTACAAGAGCGGTTGTTCAATTAGGTATTTGTATATTATGTAAATGACAAAAAGATTACAATTAAACAGTATGAAGAAAAAAAAACTATTTAAAAACATGAAATATTGAAAAGAATTTTGAAGCGGTTGAATTTCAATTAAACGAAAATATTGTATATAAGAACACGAAGATAGCAAAACAAACAAATGAGAATAAAGAAGAATACGCATATATAAATATACACATGCAGTACATGTGGAGTAACAATGTTCAAACTAACAAGTTGACGAAGAGAACCCCCGTGTTAAAAATATTGCACACCTGAAAAAAGTTGGAGAAGGGAAGAATAGATGAGGTTTCAAAGTATTCGACTATCGATATCTGGTTTCAAAATGGATTTAAATAGATGATGGTGAAGAGCAAAGAGGACAAATCTCCACCTAGAATGCAGCGCAGTGAAGAAAACAAAAAAATCTTTTTGGTTCCGACAAAGTCTTAGGGAGAATGTTACCTTCAATTTGGAGAATTAAGTCAAAAGAGGAAAATTCGAACGCTTAATATTCGAACATAATATCAAACGCGTAGATCATGGGGTTATCACGCATTTTTCAGAAAATTTTATACGTTTAGTGGATAAAATATCATGACGCTTTCTATATCCTATCACTATTCAAATAAGCCGATACTTTTCTCAATGATCCTCTTCCCATATCTATTTCCACCCTATTTTTCTTCCACCTCGTGACATTCCCCGATGGCGGTGTGACCTTTAGTTCGACTTGCTCTGTACGGTGGGACTATTCGGTGGCATCCCGCAAGACGGAAGTCTGTCTGTCGACAGAAGCCTTGTGAGACTAATGTGTTGGTACAATTTTCGATGACAACTCATAATTTTTCAGGTTCTTAGTTGAAAATGAATTTACAAGTGTAATGTTTTAATTGTAACTTAATTAATCTTTGGACGCGAACCCTGCATTGAGGTTCGTCGCTACCAGAAACCAGTTGCCAGTAGCAATGTTTGAAAACTCTCTTTTATTTCATCACAAGTGGATACCTCTCTGACCTGTCTTGTGAGTGGTTGTGTGTGAGTGTGATAGATGGGCACGTGTATGTGTAGTTGTGAAGGTATCCGAAAACAGTTTTCTTTGATTTGGACCGACTTTTCAGTAATGCTGGTGTCATCTGTCAGTGTTTAGTGAATGGAGTTGGACTAACAGATTTACTCTCTCAAAGATAAATTAAATGCGGATTTGTTTTGGAAGACTGATTAACAAAGAATTTGATGGACTCCTTGGTGTAAGGATCTCGACTATTAATCCGAAGGTCGCGGGTTCATATCCCGGTGTGCGCAAGTAAATTTTATTTAATTAATTTGTGCTATTTCACAATTAATTAATTTAAAAATAAATTATAGTATACTTGCGCACGTTCAAGAGTGGAAGATACTCTCAGTATCGCCCTGGTGAAAGACAACCATTGAGAATTGAAACGTTGCTTGTAATTGCTTTTAGCTGTGTTTGGTGACCAGATTTGAATAGCCAGGTATTTACCCACCTTCCTCTACCCCTTCTCCTTCCCCTTCCCAATACCTTCAGCCTCACAACATTCCCCAATTGGGAATGCCACAGTCTCATTGGCTCCAGATGGTTGGGAGCAGTTGGGACTCTGGTGCGGTATTCATATAAAAAAAAATCATTATTGAATACTTTTCATTACCTTCCAATACTTTAATCCTTAAAGAGAACACAAAAAATGAAATAATTTTTTTGAGAAAATTTAACTGTGAAAAATCATATGAAAATTTTCACAAATCGAAGTTATGTTGGAAAAATAAGCCAATACATACCGAAAGCGTTTTGAATAAAAAAACACTGGTTAAAAAAAGGTAACAATTGGATTTAAAATGAACTATGAACTTTAGAATTTAATTGTCCGTGAAGCTATTGTTCGATTTTGTAGATTCCAAAGAGTGCCTGGCTGGATATGTAGAAAGAATGTCAGATGACACGGGTACCATTTAAGAAAAAGGTGGACTGACTGCAAGGAAGAATAATATTGCAGAATGTGAAGGCCTGGTTGCCGGATATGGGGAAGCGGAAAGGGACCGGAGCTGGTGAGGAATGTTGAATACGAGTATGTATTGTAACGCTGCGATGAAGATGATTTTTCATACCCAGTATAATCGATAACTCCTTGTGTCCAGATATACAAATACTGATTTTGGTAATCACGTTCTCACTGATTAATTTATGGAAACTGTTAGTTGATTGGGATGGGCACTTCTTCTCATTTTTTTCATTCCCTTTAAATGGATAATTAATGTTTTTTAAGATATGCTAACTAAATAACTAACTAACCATCACGCCGTTTCCCCGCAGGGGTAGGCAGAGAGGACGGAACTCCAAACAACTCGATCTTGGCATACACCTCTTGCTTCATTCACATTCATACTCGTACAACGCTTCATACATTCTTTTCTGTTATTCCGACTTCTGACATGGCCCGACTCGAGTATTTGATTCACTTGATCGTGCCATGTCTTCCTCGGGCGTCCCCGAGGAAGACATGGCACATTCTTCTTCCATTCACATTCACATTCACTTCAAGACATTCTTCTTCCATTCACATTCGTATCATATATTCTCCTTACACTCCTCTCTTCGATCATTTGGTCTACATGCCCAAACAATCTAAGCGTTCCTTTCTTAATCTTGCTCACTACGCTTACATCAGCCTTGCATTCATTCTCAACATTTTTCACACGATCATACATGGTTTTACTACACATTCGTCTCAGAGATCTCATTTCTACAGCGTTCAGTCTACTTTCATCCTTCCTCTGCCAGTTCCATGCCTCACTGCCATACATTAGGGTTGGTGTCAGCACTCCATTGTGGACTGCTAGCTTCGCTTTTTTGGACAACTTTTTGTTTGCACCAATCGCGTTCAGTTCTCCGTTAATGGAGTTTCCTGCATTCACCCTTCTTTCAATATCCCTATCAGTCTTTCCATCTCTCGTAAACATACTTCCCAAATGCACAAACTCATCGACCTGCTCCGAGTATTCATCATTCACAACTATATTGCACACTGCTTTCGTACTCTCTCTTTCAAAAACCATGACTTTGGACTTATTTACATTCGTCATTAGCTCATTCTTCATACATACTTCGTTCATCCTAGATACGAGGCACTGTAGATCTTCCATACTGTTAGCAATCAGCACCGCATCATCAGCATACAACGGGCAACATACTTGGAGACTACTCATTTACACGCCCAAGCCCACCTCTTCTAATTTTTGCCTACAATTATCCATGTATAGATTGAATAACTTGAATAAACCACGGTGACATTACGCAGCCTTGCTTAACACCTTTTGTGATGTCAAACCACCCTCTAAAATCACCGTTTGCCCTAATACTTTACATGCAACGCTTCCCTTGTACAGAGATGCGATTGCCTGAATAAGATTTGTATTCACACCATACTTAGATAACACCTTCCATAACTTTTTTCTGTTAACTCTGTCGTATGCTTTTTGTAGATCTACTAAAGCACAGAAAAGTTTCTGTTTTTGCCAGAAACTTCTCTGTGAGCATACGCAACGAGAAAATCTGATCCATGCACCCTCTTCCACTCACAAATGCACCTTGCACATCACATATTTTATCCTTAGTTTTCATTTGCACCCTTCCAATCAATATCCTATCATACAGCTTTCCAACTGAACTTAGCAGGCTTATAGCCCTGTAATTTCAACATTCCATGCGTGACCCTTTAGCTTTGTATAGAGGCATGATCACAGTCCTTCTCCAATCTACTGGGGTCTAACCCTCCTCTAAACACTGGTTAAAAAGTGTGCATAACCATGTGAGAATTATACGGCTATTTCCTTTAAAGTATTCAGCAGCAATATTGTCGAAACCAACAGCCTTACCATTCTTCATACATTTAATTGATCTTTTAATTTCATCCATGCGAATTTTGGGAACATTCATCCCAACGTCATTCATACCCGACCCGCCACTGGAATTACTATCACTCGGGTTGTTTTCGAAGACCTCTTCAAAGTATTTCATTAATTCTCATTTTAAGATATACAACCAAAGAAATCAAATTTATAAGTCATATTTAGCTAAATTAACAATTTAATATTAATTCAAGCACAATACTTCAACTGACAAGCGGAAAAATAATGTATGACCACAGACATTATAACAAAAAGATAATAAAATGTGAATAACTTGGCGCTAAAACCACACAGTTTCCCTGCGAGTGTGGTGAGGTTGTGAAGGGAAGAGAGAGAGAGATAGTCATAAACCACCATTACCGGAAGAAATTCTTCCTTCTTCCACATCAGATAGATTCCCTTAGCAGCTATTTATGAAAAAATTATTTTAGGGTTTTTTAATAACCTCTATCCAGGACCGTTTTGGGAACTTTACCTGCCTTTACCACTCAGCGGCCTGTGTTCAAATACTTATGCAAGATTTTTTTCTTCATAGAAATACCTACTCAAAGTTTTTATAAAAATTGCGGATAGAGTAATGCACCCACCACTCTATCCTGCTAAATAGGTTAAGGGGTAGAGAGACGTCGGAGAGCGATTATGTATTAATTCTAAATGATGATTATTATACGAGACGTATAGGCCCGCAGAAGGGAGTGTAAATATTTAGGCAACGGCACACAGGGACGAATCACTATCATGATTCGCTAGTCCTCCTGAGAAAGGTGTTTGGTAGTTTCCAAGTGGAGATGTCATCGCCCGGAGCGTACTTGATTTGTAGCACCTGCCAGTATGGTCGATCGCTTGAGGTGGTGTAGGTTATCATATGAGCGAGGTTTGCTGCATATCCGGGACGGCATTTGAGTCGGACCAGTCGCTGCAAGCTCGTAGGTAGGCTGGGTGGCTATCGGGCTTAGGTTGCGGCATATCCGGGACGGCATTAGGGTCGGACCGGTTGCAGCAAGCTCGTGGGTAGGCTGGGTGGCTGTCGGGCTCAGGTTGCGGCATATCCGGGGACGGTATTAGGGTCGGACCGGTTGCCGCAAGCTCGTGGGTAGGCTGGGTGGCTGTCGGGCTCAGGTTGTGGCATATCCGAGGACGGCATTAGGGTCGAACCGGTTGCTGCAAGCTCGTAGGTCGGCTGGGTGGCTGTCGGGCTCAGGTTGCGGCATATCCAGGAGAGTGGGCCTGGGTAGAGTGAAGATCTCTCACTTGGTGAGAAGAGCAGGTCGGGTAGAGTGAAGATCTCTCACTTGGTGAGGAGAGCAGATCCGGATAGATTGAAGATAAATGATGGTGGTCATTTTCAAGGTGAAAAGAGCGTCTCGGCTCAGATGTTACTTGGTCGGGGTCGTGAGCGGGAATCAAGAGAACGTATCGCGTGTATGGGTTTTTATAGGCCGTAAGTTGGGTATACGGAGGTATTTTTGCAGGATTTTACTTGCACTTGTTGTTTTGACGATTTGTTTGTTTCAGAGGTCGTTGACTGATAACTGACATGTGTTGTTTTGATAAAGTTTAGCAGGTGTAACCCAAGTTTTGACTTGCTCGTATTTTGTTATGACAATCTTGTTTGCCAACTCGGATCTGCCTCTATATGACACGTTTGATAAAATAACATTATAACGCTAGTTTTTAAAGAGAAATTTATTTTATTCATTTTTTTAAATTTACATAGGCTTGGCATTTATCGAAATCAAATATGAAATATAATATTTTCTGAACGTCCTACGTATGTTTTACAAAGAAATTTAAAATTTTGACTATCCTTAAAAAATATTTGAAGATTTTTCTTTAAATTGTCAAAGAAAATAATAAGGTGAAAATTGTAAACTGTAAACTTTCCCTGCCCTCGACACAGGTTCTCCCAGTAAGACAGTCCCAGCCTCTTTATTATATTAAAATTGTATACATGAATAAATAATTAACTAACTAACTAACCATCACGCCGTTTTCTCGCAGGAGTAGACAGAGAGGACGGACCGCCAAATAACTCGATCTTGGCATACACTTCTCGTTTCATTCGCTTTAATACAACGTCTCATACATTCTCTTCTGTTATTCCGACTTCTGACATGGCCCGACTCAAGTATTTGATTCACTTGATCGTGCCATGTCTTCCTCGGACGTCCCCGGCTTCTTCTTCCATTCACATTCGCGTCATATATTCTCCTTACACTCCTCTCTTTATTCATTCGTAGTGATCAACATCAAGAAAGGGGCGCTTAGATGGTTTGGACATGTAGAGCATGAATAAATAAATAGTTAAAAAAAGTTAATTTTTTTCAGAAACAATAACTATAATGTTTTTTTAAATTCGGATTAGTAAACTTTGGAGAAGTTTATAAAAAACGTACCGGGAGAGGAATGCAATTATTTTTCTCAACTTTAAAAAAATTATTTTAATATTTTGTAAAACATACACTCAGAAAATCAGTCATTCCGAAAAAGTCATATTTCTGTTTTGATTTTGATAAATGCTAAAGTCTATGTAAATTTATATCTTTTTCTTCTATTATATAAAGAATTTCCCGGGATGCGGTGTGAGTTTGTTTTGCATAAAAATCTACAGTTTTATTCCGAGCTTGATGAAATTTTGCACACTTGACCTTCGAAACAAGAGAAAGGTCACTGTCTACATAAGATTTTAAAAAACATTCCCATCTCGGTTTCGTACCCCTCAAAGCAGAATGTTAGTATTTTATAATGAAATTTTGCCCACTTGATAAAAATAAGAGGTAAATTACTGGATGGGGGTAGGGTTAATACATGATCAAAATTTTACTCAAAACCGTACATGACCCCGGGTAATGCCGGCTACTTCAGCTAATAATGAATATTTTTTCTTAAATAATATTATGTTGTATCGTGTAATAATATTATTAACATTTCGATTTAATAGATAATCACTCTCTGATATCCTTTTTTTTATTTATTTAAAAAAAGATATACAATGATGTTGGACTACCGTGAGTTATTAATTCAACTCATTATGGGACTGTTCATCACTGCTACATAATATTAGGTTTTACAGAGTTTTCAAGGCAAATATGTACGAGTATATGAAAATATTAAAAAAAACACACACAAAAAAAATTGTCAGGAAAATAACAGAAATAAATTTGTAAAGTAAGTATGCATAAAATATTTTTACTGTCAATAATGCTGAGTCCCCGAATGAGTATGCAGTGAGGATATATGGCCGAATAACAAAAAAGGAGTATAATTATTAGGTTACATTATTGTTAATAAAAATATTTTATGTAGCGGATTTCCATTTAAAACGCCTGTAGATATAGGTACTCGCATATTGACTTTTGTTATACCTATGGCCGTAAATGCTCTAGTTTTTAGTTTCAAGTTAGTTTTTAAAATTTCTAGTTTCTTTGTAAAGACCGTGCACCTCTCTTCTCAAGATCTTCTCTTTAATAGTATAAGGTTGATATTATCAAGAAAATTTTATCAAATGCTTTTGAATTCTTGCTGAAGATCATTTCTGTATGATTTTTAATTTCTTTATTAGTGTTGTCTCTTTAGCAGTGAGTGTGATCTTAAATGTACGAAGGGTTAATTGTTACCGAAAAGCTTATAGAACACGAGAGGTTCATGGGCGCTTAAAGGATAATATCGTCGAAAAGGTTAGCAAAACGATCGTAGACTAAAAGCTACATATGCTCAAAATATTCTAAGTCTATAGCCGCTTCGTCTACTCGACCTATTTAATTTTGCTACATTAACTTCTTCTAACGTTATGCTCGCATTGCGAAGTTTTTTTTTTTTAGTATTAGAACTCTTCAATCAGAATCACTTCCCATCCTCTTTCCCTTTTTTCTCCCGTAGGATCTAGGATCACTCAATCGAAGGAGGATGGCGCCAACTCATGAAAGAATGCTTTTTCCCACATTTCTCCCACAGGACTAGGGCAGCAGATTCCAGAGAAAACGCAGCCTAAAAATAAAATATTTAACTTCAGTAAAATGAAAAAGTCAATACGAGTAAATAGTTCAGAACTAAATGTTTCTCCTTTTTTGTTTAGGGTTTTTTATCCAGTTACGATCTTTTTCCCTAAAAACTCATGAAAATGTAATAATAAACTCAGTCAATTAAATAAAACCATCAGATGGTGATAGTAATAAGGCCAAAGTGCCGCAGTACTAGTTAGCTAGAAATACGAGGGGTATTGCTATAAGTCCCAGCTAGTTAGAGGATTACGAAAGAATCCGTAAAATCAAAAAAAAAAAAATCAGAATCACTTCTTCAGAAAATTAATAGAGCGGTATATTATATTTACTATCAGTATCCAGCTGGTAAAAGACCGCCATTCAGTATCGAAGTGTTATTAGAAATGGCATCAGCTATGTTTAGTGACTAGATCTGAATAGCCAGGTACCTTCCCACCTAATCTTTCCATTTTATTTAGCCTCACAAAATATTCTAACATAGGGAATGCCATATTCCTCCTCTTTGCGGGCAGTTGGGATTTTTATGCGACAATCACATTTTTTTTTTTTACTCTTTTAGCACCGTACCCTTGTTTTTACATTTATAGCATATTTTATGGTTGAAATTATTTTGCGTTTAATTTTTTTTTGCTTAATGTTTAGTTTTATTTTTTTTAATTTGATTTTTATTATTTTTAGGCCTCGAAGAGTTAACATATACACAATTGTTTTATTAAAATAAAAACATTTATAGTATAACATGATTAAACATAAAGAAAATATGAAACAAAACACAAATAATAATGGATCCCAAACCAAGTGAGACCGTCGAAAACGGGATCTGTGAGATTTTCTGCGATATTTGTAGCTTGAATAAGGATTGCAAGTTGGCAAAGAGTAGCTGATTAACAATTCTAAATAATAATATTGACTGTACCATGCTTCTGTCCGTAATTAATTTCAACATACCTCTGAGATGTACCCGCCATACCACAGATGCAGCTGCAAATTCATCTATTAACCGTGCTCTTCATACATACAATAATTTTAACCTAAACAATTTGAAGATTGATATTTTTTCGGATTCACTGGCCACATTTAAAAAGAGCATCTTGGCAATAATGTGCATACATCATTTATATCTTATGTAGATTACCACTTCTCACACCTACAAACACATTCACACATCCACACACACTTATACCATACACTACACATATCACCCGGTAAATACAAGTATAAATCAGAAATTACAAGGAAACATATCGTAGGTACCTATTTAATAATTTTAAAATCTGAAAATTGTTTTTCACTGTAACAAATGTACTGTTTTGTTTCCATAATGAAATAAATAAGGAATATCCTTCATAAGCAATGCTCAAAATATGGGGTTATTTGTTTCACAAAATCAGGAGTATTTTTCTTGATGTACCTGAGGAAATACACTGGTATAGTCTGATATTTAATAGTAGGCAAAAAATGAGAGCGCTTCAATTGTTTAAAATGTTCATGACAACACGAAGATAGCGCATAGAAAGATTATTGTAGGTTTAAAAAGCACTTTTTTACTTTCACAAAACGGTATCCAGAAATTAGTGGTATTTTCCGAAAGAAGATGATTTTGTATCACATTTAAGACAATTTTATGTTAAAGCGTTATTATTTAACGCTTTGCAAGGGAGACAATTACACGGAAAAAGGAGATTTCCGTATTTCTGAAAATGATGTATTTGATATTAGATATTTACATAAAAAACAAAATTAAATTCATACAAAGTCAGATGAATACAAAAAAAAATATACAAAAAACGACTTATGATATTTTGCATTATTTCTTTAAAACGAAAAGCACAATTCATATGTGAAAACTTTTGAATATGGGGAACAACATCTCAAAGACATAAATAAGACAGCTTGATATTGCCATATTAATTTTAAAAAATCTAGTTACTACCACTTTATTAAATGTCTATATTTTTTGTCAAGCCACACTGAGATGGTTAAAACTAGACGCAGTATAGAGACCAACCCGTTGCTTACCAACCACTAAATGTTACTTATGTATCCTCCGTCTGTTGTGAATCTCATTAAAACGAGGAATGATGAAATATTGATTGATATTCAACAGCTTTATGGTTAGGTTCTTGCGGCGTAGAGTGCGTATTGAGTGTTGACTGTGGACTGTGGAACCGCTGGAACGGGAGGTAACGGTAAAGATGCATTGCCGGAAAGTGCAGCCGGCGCACACCTGGACACCCGAACAGGGCTTCTCAAACTCGTGGCACCATAGCAAGTTCTAATTTACGGAGAAGCTGGCTCCATCACCAGTTATAATTTATTTTTAGGTTTTCAAGAATCCTATAATGCCATACAATATGGCATTATAGGATGGGGTGGAACTTAGAAAAATCACACGCAACTACTGTACATAACACAAAAATTAATAATAAAAACAACTCTTAACGAACCATACACATACTCAACGGATTTTTTAGAAGAAGTTAGAAAAGTAAATGATTTATATTTCTACCATGCAACTTTATAAATTGGCAAAGATTTCTTAACAAAACTGCGCCATTTAAAAATAATAGAAATCTTAGACAAATACCATTTCTTCCAATTCCAAAACAATGGAGCAATTCAATTATAAATATGTTCACGTTTCATTTTTTAATTCATTACCAGAACAAATCAGAAACATAAATAACAATTTAAAAGATATTAAATTTCACATAAAAAACACAAACTGAAAAAATATGCTGCATAAAACAAAATAAAAATGACAAAATAACAAATCCCCCAGACACAAAAGCTCAGCTTTATTATAGGGGTACATCTCATATAAATAGTGTTATTTAATTGTAACATACTACGACTGAAATATATGGTAATATTTGTTTTGTTTTTTATAAATGATTATACTTTTTTAGGTATATATAATTTAAAATATATATGTATATATACTTTTTTTTTTACTTTGCAAAGTTTTATTTATTTATTTACTTTTCATAAAAGAACATAATATACATATACTCGTATGCAAAACATATTTTTTATTGTCGTATTTATCTCCAGGTGGCAATTTCTACTAATCAACCCTTAGTGTGACTTTTTAAAAACATATTTTTTACAGATATATTTATTAATTAAACTTTTTTTACATGATTTTATATTAAAGATTTTAATTACAGACTTTGTTAGAAGCATTTATTTGTGACGTAATGTTTGAAAAGCAGTCGAACAAATGTGTATAATAATACATCAATATTTAAAAATAATGTCACGGATAGGAAAGGGATAAGGAAAGTGAAGGAATTAAAGTGGGTGAGAATTAGCCATCATTATACTGGTGGAATGAAGAAAAGAAATTCTGCACTTTAGCTTTGAAAATGGGTTTTGTGGGAGCATTTCATACGTCAGAGGGTAATTCGTTCCAGATAAGTTTTTAAGGTTTTCGGATAAAACAGTTCGGTTAAAAAAAAACTTTCAATACAGGTTTTTTGATAATATTGTCGGAGAGCATACAATGATGACATTTAAACATTGTTTAAATTATTATTTATTGCCATCTACTTCAGAACAGGATATTATTCACCCAGTGAAGAGGTGGAGCATTCCTCACAGTATTATTATAATTACTTACCAACATGATTATAATTCGGTTTTCGAGCA
This sequence comes from Halesus radiatus, assembly GCA_022606495.2. Classification (NCBI taxonomy): domain Eukaryota; kingdom Metazoa; phylum Arthropoda; class Insecta; order Trichoptera; family Limnephilidae; genus Halesus; species Halesus radiatus. The sequence continues at coordinate 61,067 of JAHDVE020011748.1, forward strand.
AAATTGGGCACAGAACAAGCTATATTGGAATTAACTAAATACGTTGTTACAAATTTAGATGATGGATTTGAAGTAATTGGAGTTTTTCTAGATCTAGCTAAGGCCTTCGATACTATCTCTCATGAGTATCTCTCATACGAAAAACTTAAAAATATTGCCATCAATGGACCAGAGCTCAAATGGTTTATTTGCTACTTTAAAAATTGGGAACAACTAGTGGAATTAAATAAATGCTTCAGTGACACTGCAAACATAAAGTATGGAGTCCCTCAAGGTAGCATTTTGGTTTCATTCTATTTCTCATTTATATTAATGGACTCACTGAAATTAAAGTCCCATGTCTCTTATATAATGCGATCAGTTACGCAGATGATACGGTAATTTTATTCAAAGGCGTAAACTTGGGAAAAGGTCCCTAAAAATACGGAAATTGGTATGAATTGGTATGGTAAGTAGCATTTTGGTTTCATTCTATTTCTCATTTATATTAATGGACTCACTGAAATTAAAGTCCCATCTCTCTTATATAATGCGATCAGTTACGCAGATGATACGGTAATTTTATTCAAAGGCGTAAACTTGGGAAAAGGTCCCTAAAAATACGGAAATTGGTATGAAGAAAATTTAAAAAAAATGGCTCTACAAGAATCTACTTACCTTAAACACCTCCAAAACTAAATACTAGTCTTTCAGTAAAACCAATATTGGACAACCAAAAACCTTTCCGCATTTACACGTACTCCCATGTATTACCTCTAAAACCTCATACTGCACGTGCGAAAAAATTGAACACACGGATAATATTAAGTATCTAGGCCTAACAGTGGACTGCAAACTAAAATGGGAACTTCATATTAACCTACTTTTAAAGATAATCCGGAAACTATCGTATACTTTTAAAACAATAAGAAATATTATGTCACTAAAACGATTAAAATTTTTTTACTTCGTATAAATTTTTTTTTTTATAAATTTATTTTTATCTTCGCATTTACACTTTTTATACTTTGTATGTAAAAAATTATTTTACATATATTTTACACATTTATTTATGTATTTATAGGCATCTTTATTCATTTGTATATCTTTATATTTATTTTTTATTGTTACCCGTCTCAGAACAGACATCGTCTAGTGAGACGGGTAAAGTACATATAAAGGTTTAAAATTTTATGCCAATAAACGCCCGGGTTGGCGGTAATGAAACGAAAAAAATATAATTTATAGTTGTCGACCTACATTGTTTATTAAATTATTATTTATTCTTATTATTTTATAAACTGTTTAAAATCCGCTTTATGAACCTCAATTTATCGATTCTGAAAATCGCATAATCAAACGAATGTAATAGTAAAATCAAACTAGGAAATAGTTTTTATTCAGCACTGGGAATTGAAGTCCATTAACGGTTTGACTGTTCTAATCATTACTCGGGGCCACTCAAAGAACCACTCAGAGAGTCATTGAGCAATCATTGTAACCTTTGTATCACGCGCCATGAAAAATGTATACCGATTATCATTTTTATTAAAATCTACCAAATTCATATTTTTTCTTTAAAGTAATATAACTGGCCAAAAATAAAAATGAATATTGTCTTATTATTAAGGCTAAACGAAACGTAATACGCACTCATAGATGGCGCTAATTAAACTAATAAAATAAAACACTTTTGGTAAGTAATGCTTTTAATTTATTCATGTTACACTGTTGGCGGGTGTACACACGGAATATGAAATGGAATAAATTGTTACTGTAGATTTAACGCTCAAGTCCTTCAAGAAACTTATAAAAATATAACACATTATTGTAAAACTAAGATAAAATATAGTACGTTTATAAGTTTCTTGGAGGACTTGTGCTTTAAACTTAAAATAACAATTTATTCCATTTCATATTCGGTATTTACACCCGCCAACAAATAATTTATCTGAATATTTAAAAGCATTAATTAAGTGGTTAATTTATATAAAATATTTGAATATATTTCGTTTAAACTTAAACGTTATTATAAGAAAAGACGGTGAGTAAAATAAGTTATTCATACAAATTAGAGCGAGTTCTGTTTCAGGTTCGCTTTTTTACCATGCGTTGATGTTTTTCTAGTGTCGAAGACTGCTTGCAACGGTGTTAAAAACCGAATGTGACATCAGCGTTAAGTTTATTGAAATTCGATAAATTAATTAATGTATTTATCATTTCGAGAATATGCTTCCAGAATTGCATTGGTGAAAGACCACCGTTAGTTTGCTAAAGAATTTATCAATGTTTTTACTTAGACAAAAAATATGACTAGTGAAATAAAGGAACAATGTACGCCGCAGGGGAAAGGGATTTTACGCCTTGGAACATCCCTCCGACGTCTTGCGTGCTCATCTTGTTCAGGTGGTTGCAATGCTTTTTGGTAAATTTTTTACATTGACTCCAAACACCACGCCCTTGATGAAAAAAAATTTCTTCAAATCCTATGTCATTTTGGGAATGCTATATGGAAGTGACGTGCCTTCCATAATGGAAGCTGTGCCTACCCTAAGAAAGACGAACTATGAGAATTTTTTTTTTTTTAAATATTTTAAATTTCTGATCAAAATAATTTCTCTCCGTCAATTTAGTAAGGAACTTGTACGCTCGTTAATTCAATTGGCCACAATAATCAGCGCAAGATGATGATAATAAAATGGCCATTTTCAAATATTCAATGCACAGTTATTTACACCCGAACTTGATACTGCCTTCCTTTGGTCATAGAGCAATGCACGCCATTGCTATATGGAAGATCTTTTTGAGGAAAGGAAGGTGAAAAGTTTTGGCAAGGGAATAGGTATGAGGGGTAGGGATCAGTGTGTTCATTGTATTAATCCATCCCTTCTACTGCGACGCAAGACGATGGTTCGAGAGCGTCTGGCTGGAGAGATCAAGGGGTTTTCCTCAACCGGCCATTCTCGATGGTGGGCAGACGCAAGACTGAACACACTTCATCTCATGAACTTGAGCGCCCCTGTTAAGTCACCAAACATAGCGAGGCATTTGAGGTGACCTATGGATGAGGAGTTGGTTATCCAATGAATGGTTCCCGAGCCGGCGGTACCTATATCTGCCTCGCAAATTGAAGTAAAATTCTAATTCAAAATAATGGATTTAAGTAAAACCTGTTACCCGAGAATGGAAATAACTCGATAATCTATTTGAGATTTGGACACAGTTTTTGTGAAGACATACATTATATAAAGCTGTAGGTAATTTGACTCAGCTTTATTTCAATCGTTGTTTCACGTTTGTTGGAATCAGAAATATCACTTTCAGATAACATTATTTTGTGTGGTTGTTGATGCCGTCTTCCTTACTTCCGTACATAATTCCTTGCAATATTATGTTTTATTAAATAAACAGCAATCTGCTTTATTTTAGACATATTTTCAAGTCAATTCTCATAGCAGACCCTTTAGGGGTTACATTAAACTACTTGAAACTTAGTTTAGAATCACTGATTAAAATAATCATCGCATCAACATATTAATCTCTCACAAAATCACATAAAAAGTAATGCGTACTGCTAAAATTGTCAGTAGCGCTGCATAATATGTTCAGATGGCGCCTAACATGACTTAAATGAATAGACATTGTATTGGCAGTGTATTGACAGTGCCCATTGGTGGAAATGCTAATCGACTCAGGTCATAAAAAAACGCAATTACTTTTGCGCCATATCGGGAGGGCTCATTTTAATAAACAGTTGTATTGTATTCCATAAAAGTATTAATGACTAATTGTGCAATTACTGAATGTGATATAATGCTTGTCGCTGTAGACAACTTGGGTGCAGTATCTGCAAATTACGGCATGGCGATTATATTATAGGCTTATTTAGAAAAAAATATATTTTAGTAACTTTTTTTGCATTGCCAGCAATTGTATCAAATACCTACTCGTCGACGGTATAATGGTTTTGGCGAAGGCATGAACATTTGTATTTATTAATTACACCCCGTAGATATATTTACATAGAATATAACACAATAGAAAGTACCTAGTATTGCATAATAACTAATAATAATTGAGAATATTTAAAAAACTGAAAAGAATTTAATATGTACAAAATGCTATTATATCTTTTCAAGTCGATATTAGTTCCCAGCTAGGCAGATTGCCTGTTCTAAGGAACAAAATGCTCCAGTTACGCGTGGTGTTAAATTCAGTGATTATTGTTTTTCTGCAATCTATCTATTAAGTGTGTTCTGAATAATAGGTATGAATACATTTGACTCCCCTCTACCCAAGTATGTATATGGTTATTATTGGACCGATATATGATGTTTTCCATATTTTAATGTTTATTTCTGGAGGGGATTTTATTATATATTCTCGGTCACATGTATAGGTCTTCATATTTTTCCGTATTGTCCTTCGGGATATATTGCCAGGTTATTCGTAGCCTGGAAATATTTGTCATGATGATGATGATGATGACGATGACGATGACGATGACGATGACGATGACGATGACGATGACGATGAAGATGACGATGACGATGACGATGACGATGACGATGACGATGACGATGACGATGACGATGACGATGACGATGACGATGACGATGACGATGACGATGACGATGACGATGACGATGACGATGACGATGACGATGACGATGACGACGACGGCGACGACGTCGTCTTATTTTCGTCGTCGTCTTATTTTATTTGCGATGATTTGAGTATGAAGATTTCATTTGCGGTGTGGATCAATGGTGAGGCCGACGTACCTCATCTGATTAGTGTGCTCAATGTAGGGGCACTGACAATATTCATTGGGATTCATACATGTGTGTATTCTAATAGATAAATCGTCATTTGGCTGACCTGTAATATTTATGCTTGATGTGACATATTTAGTTTTGTGTGTTCAGCGTGAGCGTATTTATATCCAACCACTTTTTAACTAGTATTATATCCGTTTCAGTTTTATTGAAAACATCTAGGCAAGTTTCAGCTTCAAAAAGTAAGACAGTGTCATCACCAAAGCTAAAAATTTTCCACTGATTATTAATATTGCATAAATCATTAATATGTAACAGGAACAAAGTCGGTCCTAATATGCTTCCTTGTGGAATACCGTAGTAAGTTGAGCACTGGTTGCTAAGAATGTTATTCATTTTCACTTGTTGCTTGCGTCCATTAAGGTAGCCTTTTAAAAAATTCAGTTCGTTGCCTGTAATACGTATTTTTCAAGTTTTTTTTATTAATTTACTGTGTGATATTGTATCAAAGTCTTTAGAAACGTCTAAGAAGATTGAAATACATTATTTGCTTTAACTAGGTTTTTAACAACGAAATATGTGACAGCGGCAATAGGATCTGAGGTACTCTTATTTTCTTGAAATCCGTATTGGTTTTCTGAGAGCAGTTTAGAACTAACAAGAAATTTAACCAACTGCGCATTGATAACTTTTTCAAATACTTTATGCAGACTGGTCAGTAGAGTTATTGGTCTGTAATTGTTTATATCTATCTTTTTCCCAGTTTTATGTATAGGAATAACAATACCTTGTTTCAAGTTTGAGAAGTGTCCTTGAGTAATACTAAGATTTATTATATGTGTTTGAGGCAATGCGATTTCCGTAGACAGCGTTTTCAAAATGTTGGTAACTATCTCATCTACTCCGACAGAAGATGCGTTTTTTAGAGAATTAATTATTTTTGAATCTCTTCCCTCGACACTGTTTGAAGAATGAAGCTAATATTGGAATATTGAACTCCTGTTTCAGTAACTTGACCATTCCCACAATTTGGCAGTCGGGAAGAAGGATTTGGGCCAATGCTAATAAAAATATTATTGATGTGATCCGCAATGTGCTTAGGATTTTTAGAGGTGTCAATAATATTTTGATCAATATACTCGTAGAGTTTGCTTATGTCCTTTTGTTTTTAGGATTTTGTGTATTTGTGGCTTCTCTTAGGATATGCCCTTTTTTGGGATCGTTATTACTTCCTTTGATTTTGTCTCTAGTAGATTTTTTTTGCTTTTCTAATGACATTACCGCACATATTTCTATATTTTTTATACAAGTTTAATGAAACTATGTCGTATGGATTGTCTTTAATATTTTTGTGTAATGTGTTTCTTCTACGAATGCAGTTAATAATTGGAATGGCTTTTCCAAGATTTTAATGTTTAATTTTATTTGGATTTTTTTTTTGTCACAATCGTAGTATTATTATTTAATTCATTTTTCAAAGACTCAACAAAATGTCTCCATGCATCATCAGAATTTTTTATTCGAAATAGCTCTTGCCAAGATTTATTTTTAACTGTGTTTAAATTTAAATTGTCAAAGTTTATAAGTTTATGCGATTGACTGATCGCTTCTAGTAACTGTGATATCGGATTGCAATAAGAACATTGTTGTGTAGATCTGCAATTGTTGAATTGTAAACAATGCTTTTACTTTGTTTTTGGTTTTGACCATTATGTGATCAATGTATGATGTTGATTCATTTATTACTCTTTTCGGTGTATTGATGGTGAGTTGTTTGGAAGTAGGTTCATATTTAAATCTCTTATAATTATTAAGTTTTTAGTTTAGGAATGATTAGAGAGTATGCTATTTAGACTGTTAAGAAATGGTCTAATATTACGGATCGGTGGAGAGCGGTCTAAAGCTAGAATGCAAGTATTGTTGTACTTTATTTGCATATAACTCGCGTCACTAATGTTTATCTTTGTTACATCTGAGTTTAGATCGTTTTTTTCACAACCCCATCGTTCTGACTATCAGGTTTTGTTGAATTGAAGGAAGTATAGTATTTTTATTAATTTAGGTGTATAAACGTTTGAAAACCAGCATTTCTTGCTTTATCCGCACTCATACACATTCTTTCAATCATTTCGGTCGGACTTGGCTAATGGTGGATGTCTTGATAGCAGGATGTTTTAGACCATTTCTTTCATTTAATGGCGTGACATATATTTTCCCGTCCCTCTGTTTTTCATCCGACTGCATTGCATACATGCATTAAAACCTTTCCTTATTTTTAATCTTTACGCCTCAGTCGGGGCATGCATTATTTGCATAAAAATCACGTTGCTCCATTTCATGGTGGGATTTGTCTCCCTCAACAAATTTTGTCACCGTTTTTGGTCCCTAACCAACCGGATCCACCAAGATCAAAAAACTATTTTTAATCCAAAAAGCGAAACGATATAGTTTCTATGTGGGTAGAGGTTAAACAGCCATTTACATGCTTTTATTTTTTTTATTTTATATACGCCCTATATTGGTTTTTACATATTTAGTTAATTACACACATGTCAAAATACGTCACAGTAGGTCCATAAACTAGATAGCCTTCATGAAATACAACAAGTAAATATTTCATTTGTCTCATGAACAAATATAGGAATAACATAGTGTAAGTACCTTTCTAAATAATTAGCTACAGAGGCGATTATTTAAAACGTACCACACATTCACTGATACTTAAACTCTAAACAGATATCTTAATAATTGTTGAGGATGTATGCAATAATCGTCTGCTAACTTTTCTTGGATATGTTTAATTTAATAAAGTATGCATGTGTAAGTTGAAATCAATTAGTTGAACTAGTTGGGGCTAGACAAGAAGCATATTTTATTGACCCAAATACATTTACGTACTCGAGAATAAAGCGATAAAATGTAAAATGAAGGTAAGAACTGATGAAGCCTACCTTCGATATTATTGCCATCTACTGAGCGTAGTATCTATCGCCATTCTCGTTTTTATGAATGGAATAATTGTAGAGGCGAGAAAATTTCTAATTGATCATTATTTTTAATTGGCATATACGATATAAAATATTGAATAGTGTTTTATTGATTTAACTGAGACGATCGGCGAAACGGACCGGCCGAACGTAAAATAGGTGCGGCTAGTAGATTGCCGCCTCTTTTATACGACTGAATGACCGATGACACACTGAATTAGCAGTAAATTAATTAAAAATTACTTTGCAATCACCATTTTTATTAATATATATATCAATATGTTTCGAAAGCGAAGCTTTCCTCACAAGGACATACAGAATACCTCATCAGGACATACAGACATATTCTGTACGTCCTGATGAGGAAAGCTTCGCTTTCGAAACACGTTGACATGTACATGTACATATTAATAAAGTGGTTATTACAAAGTAATTTTGAATTATTTTTTTAATAATGATGCCGCAAAGCGAATGCCAATCTGTTGAAGAAATTATGAATTAGCAGTGTTCAAAGCAGAGTGCTTTCCCACCTTTATCCCCACAGGAGAAATTGCGTTCATCGAATCGAGGGTGAACCTTCACTATTTGAGGCGCCTATAATTGAGCCATTCCTAATATAAAATTTCTAGATGTGGTTCAACCTTTAGGAACAAATATTTTAATAATCGATATTATTTCTTTTCGATAGTCTTCTGGCACCTGCTTTTGGACCACAGAGCAAATAATCCATAGGGATGCCCTAAAGCGCAACGGGAAGAAACCAAAATAAGAAGGGCGAGGTGCGAGCTTGGCGTGCCGCTAATTTAAGTAAAACAGCGTATAAGTAAAAAGGTTCGGATTGCTTGCAAAGACCGAATATGTCGTTAGAGTATTTAGTTTGACATTTTTTATAAATATTTTGTAATTTCAAAGCAAACACATAAAGTTGTTTTAAATTACGTCAATCTAATATGTTGATAGACTGATTTCGGAAGTACCCTTCCTTCGTCAGGACAATATTAAAACTAACCTAAGATACCAAATAATGCAAATAATGACATAGGGGTTGGAGTGGGAGGCGACCAAAGGAGAAGGGGTAATTATGGGTTTTTTAAGAGAAATAGAACGGTTCACCTGAAAAAAAGTTTTTTGAAGTGGTTTATTTTTTTATATTGTAATTATGGCAAGCCACAAAGTAAATACTTTCTACGAAAATGTTTTATAATTTGCTTTCCGTAGTCAAAATCAAATGTGGATGGCAGTGAACTAGGCTGGCACCAAAATGAGTGTCCCATGACCCTTTTCACGAGCCGTCGAAATGGTACTTAAGGCAAGTCTATTATTTCTGACGTCAGTGCTCTGGACCTATCTCAAATATCTCCAGCTTTACCGATTCTTGGAGGCACTCATTCATCCGATGTTCTCTTTCCGTCATCAGCCCATCTTATCCTTAGGAAACTTCTGTTTATTTCTCCAATAAATGGACTCTCGAGGATGATTGAAAATCCATTTTTTCCTATATTTTGTAAGGGATTTTGCTATATGAAACGCCTTTATTAGCAGAAATTCCATTTTTATTGTGTCTCTTTTCTGTTATAAAAATAACAACCTGTATTTAAAAAAAGTATTTTGTATCACCTTTCAAATAACAAGTTGACACCGGAAAATGCTTTTATTTTCATAAATGAAATTCAATAAATCTGACCTCATTTGCCAAGATTATATGATAAAACTATTATGATATCACTGCTTTTAAAATGAATACTTACTTTAATTAAGGCTAACATAAGAAATACGTGCGTTCCATTAAATATAAATATTTGCTGTAAATGGTTAAAAGCAATGAATAATAAAAAAATACCTGATTTATTAATTCTTGATCTTAAAGTGATTTTAATACTACATTATAAATGCAGTAATTAATGCTAAACATTATTTAATTTATCAATGTTCCTTAGAACAGCTATAAAACCATATTTGTTAGATCCGTCATTGACACAGCACAGAACTGGAAGCATCAATTTACAAATTTAAAAATCTTACCCATGTATTGGATCCGTACAGTTAGGATTTTTGTACGGTATTCACATAAAAATAATTCCCCTATAATACAGATCTGATGAACTCCAAGTGTGCAGGAAAAAACTAATTCTAATTTGGTCAATAAACATGCCTTAATCTCTAATTTGAAAAATAAAATTAAACATATTTTTTGCTAGTCTTTTACAAATCCACATTTTTGTCACCTTTCTTTTTCAATACAGATGTTAAAAGATATACCCGACCGACTTCAGTCTTAAAAACCTTAAAAATCACAATGCATTTGATAGTTAGAGTCGGGGTGGAGGGGTTAGCAGTTACTCGGGTGAGCAATCAGTAATAATGTATATATTTTTTTAAATAACAAAAATGTCACTCAGGACTGAAATTTCATTTGCATTCTTACCTACAAAGGTATAGACTAAGAAGGTTTAACCCAAAATTATGTAGGTGGATACGTATGTATTTATATGTGTATTTTTCAGGAATTTTTAAGCATTTTCTATGTCATAATTTTTTTTTAATTAACTGCAAATGAAAAAACCCGTCTCAAAACTGTCATCGTCGATTGAAGCGGTAGAAATACATGTAAATATTTGTCCAAATTATTTAATGTTAATAAATGCCCCGGTAACCGGAAACTAAATGAAAAGATTTAAAAAATATTTTGTGGTGTTTGTTGTCTTATCCAAAAAAGTTGAAGGAGCACCACCGATATTGTGGTTTTAATGTTTCAGAGGGGTACGGTTTTGTTAAAATTAAATTAAAACCTTAAGAGGAAATGCATTCCCAACATTTTGCACAGGTAGCTTTTTCCACATAAAATCAACTAGTATTTACGACTCGTTCTTGCGTTGTTGCTGGTTTTTGTGTTTCCTCTCTCCTACAACGCGGATCTCATTAAGAAACAAGTTACCTATTTGTTCTCCTTTAAAATACTCTCCATGGGTGGGACAGGTCGTGGGAGTAAATCTCAGAACCTTCTGTGTGGATTAAATATTTATTTAATATGGATAATTTCACATAATTAAAACAAAATATTTTTTCGGCACGTTCCAGAGTAGAGCATGTTGAAAGACAACCAAACAAAATCTTGCTTAAAATATCAATAGTCACGTTATATGATCTTATTTGAATGATCACGTACTACCAAATCTACCTCTTCCCATCTCCTTTCCTTTTAACTAAACTTTGAATGGGAATGCCAGTCACACTGCAGAGTCGGGAACAATTGGACTCGTGTGATTTTCTACGATGGTTATTACAGATCTTTTTTAGCTATCAATTCAAATATTTGTTTTTATCTATTTATTCGTACACTACTTGCGCGTGCAATCGGATATCATGTGAAACATTACGTTCAGCAACTGACGAAATCCACAATGTGCAGTACACGCGCGAGTATAGTGTATTGTGTATGCCCGCCCATGCCCCAATACGGAATATTGTCTCTCGTAGACGCTGAGACGCCCGCGCCACACCGTTTCGTATAAACAAGTCCGAAGGGTATAAAATAATGTACATTCTGTTCAATAAAGGCATTGTAGACGTAGAATACATTTCAATCTAATTATGGGTTATTGCGTCAACTATAGCTGTAGAAATATGGTTGAACTTGTTAAGTCTTACGTTGTCTTGTAGTTTTATGAAAGTGGCAGTAGATGCCCATTGCCCGTGCCCCAACTTGGCGTATTGCCTCCGGTAGACCACGAGTCGCCGAATGAAGGAAACAAAGACTAAAGTTACTCTCAATCTACGTAGTTCATATATAGTACTAGTAATTCTAGCACTATCACTTAGCACACTATAGAAACTACTTCGTATTTATGAAAATTTTCTAAAAAAATACAATCTTGTGTAATACATCCGAATCATTATGGTTTTGAAATGTAAAAACGAACTCATGGAAACACTCTCAGTACGGTTAGATGGGAAGAAAATGGATGTTGTTCGTTGTGTAAAATAATCGGGACGTATTATCATGGACAACCTAAAAGGACATTGAGGATATCGAGACACAAAAACGATGATATCCGTTAGAGCAGGTATGCTGTCAAGGCGTTTTCAATATTGAAGCACAGACGTCCGAAGAATACTGCTGAACGAGTTACCCACATAAAACACACACAATGGGTAGTTACAAAAATGTATAAAGCTTCAAAGGACAATAATAATCTCTCAAACTCTATATGAAATACCTATTGGAATTTTGGTAAAACGTTCACAATTTGTTTTCACTGGTGCACCTAATTTCAGACATTTTGGGGTATTTGATAGAATTTACAGATTACAGTTTGAGGATTTTTGTGTTTTGAAGCCGTATATATTTTCTCAACTCGTGTAGAATTTAAAGATATGTCATTTGTAGTGTTGATTGAGTTAGCAACCTGCAAAGTGAACTTTAGGGTCAGTTATGAGTGCCGGCCCAAGATACAAAATTCCAGATTTTCTGCTTAGTTTAACAGTACAGTATACTAATACAATGAAAATATATATGGATAGCTTACATCTTATCTTGTAGCATTACGAAAGCAGCAGTTATAACCACACTGCCCATGCCCTAACATGGCAAAAACTACCTCTGGTAGACACCGAGTCGCCTCCCGATGGAATAAAACCACGACAAAAAGTTCAACGCGGAATACTGTGAAAATAAATACATATAATTGCAACCGTCATTTGAACAGACTCAATCTATCTCTTCTCTTCTCTCTTCTCTCTTCTCTCTTCTCTCTTCTCTCTTCTCTCTTCTCTCTTCTCTCTTCTCTCTTCTCTCTTCTCTCTTCTCTCTTCTCTCTTCTCTCTTCTCTCTTCTCTCTTCTCTCTTCTCTATTCTCTCTTCTCTCTTCTCTCTTCTCTCTTCTCTCTTCTCTCTTCTCTCTTCTCTCTTCTCTCTTCTCTCTTCTCTCTTCTCTCTTCTCTCTTCTCTCTTCTCTCTTCTCTCTTCTCTCTTCTCTCTTCTTTCTTCTCTCTTCTCTCTTCTCTCTTCTCTCTTCTCTCTTCTCTCTTCTCTCTTCTCTCTTCTCTCTTCTCTCTTCTCTCTTCTCTCTTCTCTCTTCTCTCTTCTCTCTTCTCTCTTCTCTCTTCTCTCTTCTCTCTTCTCTCTTCTCTCTTCTCTATTCTCTCTTCTCTCTTCTCTCTTCTCTCTTCTCTCTTCTCTCTTCTCTCTTCTCTCTTCTCTCTTCTCTCTTCTCTCTTCTCTCTTCTCTCTTCTCTCTTCTCTCTTCTCTCTCTTCTCTCTTCTCTCTTCTCTCTTCTCTCTTCTCTCTTCTCTCTTCTCTCTTATCTCTTCTCTCTTCTCTCTTCTCTCTTCTCTCTTCTCTCTTCTCTCTTCTCTCTTCTCTCTTCTCTCTTCTCTCTTCTCTCTTCTCTCTTCTCTCTTCTCTCTTCTCTCTTCTCTCTTCTCTCTTCTCTCTTCTCTCTTCTCTCTTCTCCCAGCTGAGCAGCGTTGTAAGGCGAGTCAAGGTAGTGGCTATAGGAAGGGATTTGTTAATGTCTTGAAGAGGTCCGGAAAAAAACAGATATCGGTCGCTTGTTCCACATGCGAGCCGCCTTACATAAAAAAAAAATGAGTCGGAGAATCGACCCGTTCTCATGAAGCCAACATTAACTGTGAACGGGTGCTCCGCTCGTGTCCGTCGAGTTTCACGTACGTGCATCGGTGCACTGGAACTAGTTACTAGATCAATGTAACTAGTTACTTTCAGCAGCTCCATTGAAATACCCGTAGAACAGATTCTGCATACCTACATTGCGTTTGTGCATTAGAGATGGCAATTGGTTTGTTAACAAGGGATTATAAATCACACCCTAACCAAAACAAATCAAACATAGCGCAACCAAACCAAACCTATCCAAACCTAACCTAAATTGTGAGGTTATCGTAAACTGAAACATACAATTACGGAATACGCGAAAAGTTCACGTAGAGTAGCGTTTTGCCCGTTGCACCCAGGGGAGGTGATTTAATTATATTATTATCATGATTTTGTGCTTGCAAATTGATACATCAATTTACTTTTCTTTATCATTCCCTAATTTTATATGACTTATTGGGTAGGTACCTACCTACAATTGGAAATTTTATTTTTATCTTGTTTTAATAATCGTAAATATTAAATCAAAATAGTGTGTTCATTCTAAAAAACATTTTTTTAAATCTGTATTAGTTCTTAAATTAAATCATTATTTTTTTCCATGTTTTTTTAATTCTTCTATTATTTTTTTAAATCATAATTTGATATTATTGTAATGTATATATTCATACATAAAAGTATGTGAAGAATTATTTATGCGAGTAATGCATGTATGAAAACGAAAAACGAAATGAAAAAAACATATACCTATGTACAATTTATGAACGTACGCACTAAGGGAATTATTTTGTTCAGTTTCAATTATTTAATCACATCCTTTTTTTACATGGCCTTCAGATGGAACTCACAAAATAATGTAATAATATTACCTAGGAAGGTACCTACTGAATCGTTTGCTAATATTAATTCAAACTGGAAAGATTTGAAATAAAACGTTTTAATATTTTCATATCTATATTTGGAATATACAGTGGTTGGGCATCACATTAGAACCAGTGAATATTTTTTGAAGTTATTTAATTTTAATGCTTTTTCAGGCAAATTTGTTAAAGATAGTGCAATTTAAAGCTCATGATTTCTTTCAAATGTTATTGTTTAAGAGAAATAAAAAAATAAAAATTACATTTTTTAATAGGTACCAAACATCGTATTAATATTTGGTAAAACAGCTTTTATCGGCAACAACGGCTTCAATACGCCGTGGCATGAGTGCTATTGGTTTTTTCATGGATTATGTCACCTCTAGGTCATGGTAGATAGTCAGATCCTAATAATATTTTTGATTAGACCTTGCTTGCCAGAATAGTCAACTAAAGAAAATTAATAGGTTCACTTAGAATAGAACGCCACTCATCATATAATAAAATATTTGGGTTTAAAAAAGTGTGATTCTTATGTGATATACTATACTGATATACCACTTACTGTAAATATACTATAGGTGTTGGTTGAATCTCTAAAGTCAGGCAAAATAGTACCAACTCTATTGGTTCAAAATATAACTACAATAGAATAAGGTTGACATGGGAAATTTTTCAGTCGTTATTTATGTAGTTCATTTTCTCTCTGCTAGGTAGGAGCCAGTAAAAATGTTAGTGTTTTAAAAATAACAAATGGAAAATAAAAAACACAAATTAACACAGTACCAAATTTTTTCTCAAGTGCGATATTTTACAATTTTAAGTGAAAACTTACACAATAAATAATGCAGAATGGAGTTAAAAGTATAATTTTCTAACGTTTGAGTAATATTTATAATATTGACGCTCAATCTAAGTCAAATCAAGAGTCCAAGCGAATGTCTACCTCACTGAAGTGTGAAACGTATGACAGGGTCGATTAAATTCAAATTCTTAAAAAATTAAAAAAAAAAAACATTTCGGGTGTCAATTGATGCGGTTAACGCGGTAATGAACCTTGTTGCAGAGCAAGAAGATGTGGGAGAACGCAAGTCAAAATTGAACTTTTTGAAAAACAACTCCGCTATTGGAATTCGAGTATTAGTATATAGGTTATTGGTTGTTTTATTTACATATTATAATAATTGTTTAAAAAGAAAAAAAAAACAAAGCATTAAAAAATCTAACTGCTCAAAAAATGTTCAATTCTAAATAAAACAAAAAAGATGTCACCTCTATTAACGTGTATCATTAAAATCGTGATGTATCTCTTGATTATTTATGGTTTCTTCATAACACTTCGTTACTACTTTTCGTAACATTCGTTACTATAATAATTAAGTTTACATTGTACATAGAGTTAAACAAAGTTCACGTATGCAAGATTTACCAAAAGAAAGCACATTGCGGCGGTTGGGTATAACCAGTTCACCTTTAGGGAAAACGTTCATTTAATATTGGTGACCTCTTGATGGTATTTTTATAACTATATGCAAAATGTAGACAATCGAATATGAAACAGGCGATTGCCACAATCTTAAACATTCTAATATCACGCGGTTACGATACATTGAATGTCGAACCGTTGCATCACTATGGTCGATCAAAGGTCATTGTGTAGAAAGAATACGTTAGGTTCATGCACGGACCGGATATCCTTATGCCTTTACATGGGACATTTCTTCTCGCAGACATTTAATATTGGTGAACTCTCGATGGTATTTTTAGAACTATGTGCAAAATGTAGACAATCGAATATGAAACAGACGATTGCCACAATCTTAAACATTCTAATATCACGCAATTACCATACATTGAATGTGGAACCGTTGCATCACTATGGTCGATCAAAGGTCATTATGAAGAAAGAATATGTTAGGTTCGTGCACGGACCGGATAGCCTTATGCCTTTACATGGGACATTTCATCTCGCAGACATTTAATATTGGTGACCCCTTGATGGTATTTTTATAACTATATGCAAAATGTAGACAATCGAATATGAAACAGACGTTTGCTACAATCTTAAACATTCTAATATCACGCGGTTAGGATACATTGAATGTGAAACTGTTGCATCACTATGGTCGATCAAAGGTCATTGTGTAGAAATAATACTTTAGGTTCGTGCACGGACCGGATAGCCTTATGCCTTTATATGGGACATTTCATCTCGCAGACATTTAATATTGGTGACCTCTTGATGGTATTTTTCGAACTATATGCAAAATGTAGACAATCGAATATGAAACAGACGATTGCCACAATCTTAAACATTCTAATATCACGCGATTACCATACATTGAATGTGAAACTGTTGCATTACTATGGTCGATCAAAGGTCACTGTGTAGAAAGAATACGTTAGGTTCGTGTATGGACCGGATAGCCTTATGCCTTTACATGGGACATTTCATCTCGCAGACATTTAATATTGGTGACCTCTTGATGGTATTTTTCGAACTATGTGCAAAATGTAGACAATCGAATATGAAACAGACGATTGC
>JAHDVE020011749.1:0-44772 GCA_022606495.2 Halesus radiatus
AACCATCATCATTTTCTTTTTATAGAACCCTGGAAAATATATTTTTTTATATGCATAACTTTCATGCTAGAAAAGCTTAAGGGGGCGACATCTATCGACTTGTGGATAGTTTGATTACAGTGAATTATAATCCAATAATTTTTGATTCATAAAACTCGTTGCAACATAAAACCACGAGATGGCAGTGGGAAGAAGGCGTTCCCTCTTATAAATAAACATCACAGGATTGGGTGAAATCAACGAAAAAGTTACCAATCAAACGAGCGTTTTACATAAACAACAATTAGTGGTGACAGGACAAAGGAAATATTAATTATTTATGTGAATCGAAAGGGTTCAGATCAACGGCCTATAATGTAAACATTTCACTAGCGGTCCAACAGGACGAGAAGAGGTCGTGAACTTTAAAGGAAACAATGGGAAATGCAGAGATGAATAACCATTGAAAATGGAAGTAGAAAGTAAAAATAATATGCAAAATGTTAATTACAAATAAAAAACTACAAAGAAATGATTTATCTTGCACAGGGAAAGGCGTGTTTGCATTAGAATTTAGACAGAAAGACGTGTCATGTAAGGCTAAGCGGAAAAACAACGAATTATAGAAAATAATTCAGAGAACAATAGCTTCAGCAGATGAAAAAGGGAAGAAACAAGAATTATACAGTATGGAAACTTCGGCAAACTTAAGAGGCGATTTAGGCGAGACTAATGTGAAATAGAAGTACAATTTTCTAATTTCAGGAACGTAGATAATTACAAGGGAGTGAAACTAGGCTGATTTTAGGTGATAAAAGGTATTAATTGAGTAGATTCAGGACATCAGATATTATGAAAATGTAGATGAGAAATGTATCAATCAATTATAAAATTTAAACTGAAGGAATTCAATAGAAATATTGAAATATATGGACTACTACTTTGAATATAGTTCGATACATTTAGGTAAAATTTTGAGGTTGTCAATGACTAATGTAAACAAGGCGACAAGAATTGTTTATCCAAGCGATCAGATGAACATGAAACTCGGGCAATAAAGAGATAAACGAACAATTAAAAATATACAGGGAAGATAGGAATATTTATTTAAGGAAAAGTAATAAAAAATAATGGGTTTTCGATTAACTCTGATTTATATCGGTTTTTTACAAAAGTAATGATTATTACCCATAGTAAACAATAATCTAATGTGATATTGAGTTAGAGTGGAATGGAGAAAGGGGAGTGGCCAGGAAAGAAGTGAACGGACTCAT
Organism: Halesus radiatus; assembly: GCA_022606495.2. NCBI lineage: Eukaryota > Metazoa > Arthropoda > Insecta > Trichoptera > Limnephilidae > Halesus > Halesus radiatus. The sequence goes on from JAHDVE020011749.1 coordinate 1,254, forward strand.
ATCTACCAGGTTTGGGGTAGGTAAATCACAGGTAAAAACGCCAATAAATTAATACATAAAATTATTAAAGGTAGTGAAAAATCAATTAAGGATGATATCAATCGACCCGGATGAAAGTATAAGCAGACGACAGGTACATGCAAAAGGTGTAATACAGCTAGACCAGGAAGAAGCAGTGCAACACACTGAAAAATCATCCTGGAAAGGTATATTTATTAACTCAGGCAGGTGAGGTGGGGAAGAAATTATAAAGTGTTTACACCAATATTAGGATCAATTGAGAATTTCACGAAAATATGCGTTAATCGAATATTCACATGTTAGATCAGAGAAAAACCATGTTACCATCGGAAAATTCATAAATAAAAAGATATCGCATATCAAGATAACCAGGGACTAAGGGAATTTCTAAAATAAGGAACAGCAGGGCGATCTAGAGGAATGAACTAAATTCGATCCTGGCCGGAGTGAGGAAAAGTGATGGATTCAGCGGCGGGCCAGATTTTATCTAAATATTTACATTGAAGAATTACAGTCGAAATTAGTATTACTTACATATAGGTTTACGAGTTAATAGAGAACATAATTTAATGTAGGTATGGAATGGAGTTAAATCCTTTTGATTCTAAGCTAGGTATATAAGGCAATGTAATGAGGGAATATGGGATTAGTCGCGGAATACGTCGGGCGAGAAAAAAATTAAATTACGTGCTGGCCGATTTTAAGTAATTGTTTTGTTTTGGACTTAGGAAGTTTCATTTGATTTGTTTCTTACAATTAAATAAAGTTTTAAATAAATTCTTTTAAATAGTTGTTGGATTGATTCAACAATAGTTTGATTTAATTCAATAATAGTTTGAAAATATTGAAGTTTCTAAAATTCATTATAATTAAGTTGATACTAAAAATTACTTCTGTGAATTAATTAAAATTGGTGGTTTTTAAGTGAAATTATAATAATCGAAAGTGTTTATAAATAAAGTGTTTGAATCGAAGTCTTCTAAAATTCATTATATTTAAGTGAAGTGATATAAAAAAAGTGACCCAGTAAATAAAGTGTTTTGTGTTCGAATTAATATTGTATTAAAATAAATTCTCTTGTTGATCTAATACAATAATAGTTTCATAAATAGTGAAATTTCCTAAAAATTAATAATACTTAAATTACGTTAAAGATTCTAAAAGTTGTAATTAAATTAATTTTCTCAAAACTGTTAGAGCAATGTGATAATAATAATAATTTAATAAATATTGAAAATTTCTAAAATTAATAAAGTTATTTGTTTAAAGATTTTTAAAAATTAGCTTCTGTGAATTAATTAAAATTGTTTAAATGAAATGTGATTTAATTCATATTTTGTGTTGAACTAAATTCATTACGAGTTTAAGAAAAATTAAATATAATTGCGTTTAAAATAATTTAGTGAAAGTTTAAAAACAGCTGAGTCTTAGTTTCATATAATTCATTTTAATACCTAGCGTGGGATTAATTTCGTCAAAGAAAAATAATAAAGCTCTAAAATATTACCAAGCGTTCGGTTTACGGATTTAATTAATGGTTAGTAAAGAGAATTACGTGAGTACAAAGAATAAAATAGGAAAATAAAACAACAAAAATTTAAATATTGTTTAATAATATCCGGATTGAGAGATCATTAAATTTGAAGAAATAGTACAAATCGGTAGATCACGAATTGAAATTAGGAAACACTAGAGTGTATTAAGTAAATATTTCTAACTTAGATTAAACATTCCAGGCAGGGAAGTTCAATATTTTCTGAATCTTCATATTGGCGTGTATAACCCGTCTGGAAAAATTATGAATTTGTCGGAATTCAGGTGAGTCAAATTAATATACAAGTTTTCAGGATCCCGGGGAAGGCGAGGATGGAGATATGAATTATATTTCTAATGACTTATAAGTACATGTATTGTATGTGTGTATATGTAAATATGTATATATATATATTTATATTTAATGTTTAATATATAGGTCAATACTATACGACCGTTATCTATCATGAGTGAATGTTTTGTATACTTGAACAAAGCCGATCTAATCAAATATTTGTGCTACCTTCATGAGATATTTTACGATAAATCTTTCCTTTCGCATTGAATTATAATTAAACTAGTACTATAGATAATTCAATTGTCTCACTCATTACCAGCACTTGACTTTTAAATATTCAAAAATACCTATTTTTTTTCATAAATACATTTAAGTATTTATAAAAATTTCCGGTAGATACCTACCTGTATAATTGTCTTTATCGAGTAAATTCATAGTCAACAACTTCAGAACATCTTTTATAGGTATTTCACTGTGTAGTGAAATAACTTCGGCTAAAGACTTGGCCTTTACTAAGAGTATGTATGTGTGTATAGGTATATATATAAAGAAAGTGTATAATGTATCTATCAAATCTATATGGCCGTTATTTATTTTATGTTTATTTATATACAATGTTTAATATGTATATATATAAAACCAATTATTATATTTATGTATATCTCCTATAAAAACAATTTATTTTATTAATATATACATTTTCCTAACATATAAATTCAAAACTAACGTTACTAAAATTACCAACAACCCAAACGATTTTATTAATTCAAAGATCGTTATCATTCTAAAACAAACCAATGAATCCTAATTGTTATGCTTCCTGACGGGGGTCTCTGACACTTAATAACTGTCGCATATCTCAATGACACACTTCCTCGACTGTTATTAAAACTAGGTCAACATTCCAAACCACACCCTTCTTTTATCGAAGTATGTAGATACGTATAAGTATATATATATTCGAATTTCAGTACATCTTACGAAGAATAAGTACCTTAACAAACGTCGACATTTAATTGAAAAAGAACTATCATCTTTTGCGATGAACTATCATCTTTTAGAAATCACGTATTTGTAGTTTGCGTACATACATATTTTATAGCGCCATTTTCATGGAAAGATTCAATTCAAAGGCGCTCCACTCCCGTTCGAACATATTGATGAATTCAACAGAACAAACAAAAACCCACATTATTAGAAATGTCAAAATAAGCATAATCATTCGTCGACAATACGTTCCCAAGTTATGTTATAAAATTAATTTTATCTTCGACTTAGGTTTTCAAGGTTCAGGCCTTGCAAATTTTGGACTTTTTGGAGTCCTACCTTTTCTCCAAACAAAATCAATCTACAGTTAAATTCAAACTACATGAGATAGCAGGGTCTCATTAAACCAACCTGTCAACCAAACCAAAAGTAATATATCATGTATATTGTATTATCACTTTTACGTATATTCTTATGTAATATGTCTGAATATCTGGCACAGATTCACGACCTGTGTTGGAGATGTCAGATCCACAATTTTCTGGGAAAACTGGAGTATTGTGGATTATAAAAACTCGTATTGTTTACATATATTTATAATTTGTACCTATCGATTGGGCAGAAATAATTGCTGATTTAAGCGTGGTTATCTCTGAACTTTTGATGCGGAGGACGGCCTTTCAACCCGGACTTTGCAAAAATTCGCAAGTATATAATGTTGTTTGACGAGGGGACGGAACCGGTTTGATCTCCTTTAAATGTAACTGTCTGGAGGACGGGAATTCGGAGAGTCTCGGACCCATGGATAAGGAAGGTGCTCTTTCCGTCGCGGTACAGGGGATGACCAATAGCGCACGAACTGAAAATTGAAGAGGTTACGTATACCGTTTGGTCAGGCTGTATGTCTGTGAAGAGAGAGTTACTGACCGGAAACGTGGTCATCTGAGTACTTTAGGGGTTGGTCTGGAGCCGAATTGCAGCAAAACAAACCGTATTCGATCTCTCGTCATAACAAAAGCTGTGTAAACTAAAAACCTAATCATGTAATTTTCCCAAATTTAGGAGAGGATGGAGATGGCGCCAAAACAAGTAAAACTGTACCTTTTAACCATGAAATTCATTGAAACTAACCCATGTAGAATAACACTTAGTACGATGAGGAAAGACGATAATACTGTGATCATTACATTCATGTATACCAAATTTAAAATTGAAGCTACGTCGTATTATATAGATCAGGAATAGTGCAATTAGTATAGCCCAGAAGCTAAGTTTTCCCATTAAAACTCACGATAGAAGAAAAATAGAAAATTGAGGGGTAAAGTTAGGAAAATGCTAGTCTTCCTATAGGAAATTAACGTAGATTGCATAGTAGGATAATAATAGAGAGTTCAGAACATTAAAGTCTAAGATAGGAATGTTAGGAATACGAATTCTGTCAATGGTATGCGAGAGTCTGCCTACGCTACAAAGAATAGGGGTTACCACAAAATAAGGCCTTGTTTTTCCAATAGTCTGAAACAAAAAAACAACACAACGTAGACTCGCGAAAAGCTTGGCAAAATTGACCACATTGGAGTGCAAAAATACCGTGAAAATTAAGAAAATCGGAAACACTCGAATGTTAGCATAGGGCTAGACGTTACACGCTGGCCAAGGAGGAGAAAAACCTCAAATTGAAAGGAAAACTACAAAGAGTTTTCCAATCACATTAGTTAGGAAAATTTAAGGCAGCAGTAGAGGAGTCATCTTAAATCGGTGGCGCGAACGAAAGTCTATTGCTAAATTAAATCATAAACGAAGGAAGGACGGGCCATCACATCTTTAAAGCCTAGTGGGGGGGGGGGGGCCATCTCAAAATCAAGCTTGTTTTGTAAATAATCTAAAGGTTACTCTGGGTGTAAAATAAAGCTTATTTTATAGATAATATAAAGTATGCTCTGGGTGTAAAATTAAGCCAGTTTTGTAGATAATCTGAAGGTTGCTCTAAGTGTAAAATAAAGCTTATTTTGAAGATATTGTAAAGTATGCTCTGGGTGTAAAATCAAGCCTGTTTTGTAAATAATCTAAAGGTTGCTCTCTGTGTAAAATCAAGTTTGTGTTTAGTCCTCCATCATTGCACTAGTAACATCTTCAATTACCAATAATTATGGTAATTGGAGATATTCAAATATTGTCAGGTTATCATCATAAACTACGCATCAAATATCAAAAATACATTCGACAAAATACGTGCTGAAATCATTGTAATACATTGCCTACACTACCTATAGCAAGTTGCCTGAGGAATTGAGACAAGTCTGCGCTTCGGACAAATTTCGAAATGATGTTCTGAAATCTTATATTTTAAATTTAATAAGTAATTAAAAATAAATTGAAATATTCTTTTTAGACTTAGGTAGAAAAAGTCAATAGATGTCTCATAGGATCGGATAGGTATATCCGAAACTCTATTCAGATTGCAATTGTGTTCGGGAAGAACTTTGCGATCATCATAAGGATAGCAGCCAATAATATGCTATTTAAACTGGAGGATAATTTTTACAAGTCTTGAACTTGAAGTATATCGGTAAAGATTACGTAAAATTAACTGGTCTCATTAGCTTAGTCAATAAAGTGGTTGTCCCTGAAAGACAGGGGTCCTGGGTTCGAGTCCCCGATGCGACTGATACATTTTTATTTTCCGTTGTTTTTTTCGGTTTTGTGTTTCATCTACCAACTCAATTCTGATAGCCGTCCTATAAAACATTGTTATGTATTGCTACTATATCTGTATGTTTCGACTCTGTACAATTATTTATGCTATTTCCTGTTTATACATACATATTTTGTGTAAATATTTTCGTATACATATTTGCCTTGAAAACTCTGTAAATCCTAAAATTAATTTATTCGCAACCCGCGAATGTTTATCTTTCTTTAGAAATAGAAGACAAAGGGTAAATGAATAATAATATTTAAGTATTTATTAAGTTAATAAAACTAAGATATTTGTAATCATTCATAATTATGTTTACATCAAATTTGTACGTTAAATAGTTCAATTGAAATACAAACGTTATATTGATTCAAACCTCAATAAATATCTCAGTTTGATTTATATATTACCAGCTGATCTGAATCCGGCCTTGCTCGGGCGCAATAATTGATTTGACAGCGAAAGTAACTATCTCTAAATAAAGAAATATTAATTTGAATATTTTATTTCATTCCAAACGTTTATTTTTTTTAAATATATATAAATCATAAAATTCTTAAGTAGGTACCTACTCATGTTTTCCATTTTGAAAATATTCTACCCAAAAAATCTTCTTCTTTTGAATATGTAATCTGTGGCTAACTAGAGTGTTATATCTACCGGCTTCAATGTTTTTCATACTGATTTTAAAACATCATAGCAACAGTTTTACATATTGGATTTCATTCAAACTTCTCTCTAAACCTTTTGCGGCACAAATAAGAACAAACTGTAACATTTTCAGCGAAACCGGTCCAGTAATTTTCGTGAAAATCGAGGACAAACAAACAAACTAATATTGATTTATAAATATATATAGATTTTTATATATATAGATTAATTAATTTAAATTGAGTTTTTAAAGATGCTCACATATATGAGAACAATCCAGTGGTAAAGACTTAGTTATATGGGACATAATATCTACTGTACAGATTTTTTTTTTTTGTAAAACTTATTGAAGCTTAAAAACCTGAAATGAAACATGAAACCGAAAAGAAAAATGACACAGATAAGAAAAATGTTCAAAGGTTCACAGGTGCTACCGTTATTTATTTTCGGTGCCTTGTCGATTTCATGTTTCATTTTGAGAGTTGTTAATATTATCTTCTATCATTAAATAAACTATTTTATTTCTTGTACTAATTTAAATGCCTTTCACACTAATGAATACGTTTTCAATTGAAATATATAGTCTTTAATTTTATAGTTTCTAAATGCTTAATAAAGAAAATAAAAACATTTTATCATTTCCCAACGATGAATAGCTTTGCTTTTTTCAGCTTCTTGAAACGTATCAAGAACTATAATGTTGATAATTGAAGGTGCGTTCGTACGAACTTGTATGTAACTTTTCTTCTGTAATATTTCTCATCATATCCCAGTCCCTCAGTCATACTCACAGTTGAGATACACGTGACTCAATTGGGAGCCTACTTGTATTTAATCCTGTATCCTGATAAAATTTAATTAAGTTGTTAGATTCTTGTTCCGGAACGACCTGCTGGCTTTTGATTCCCCCGCCTCCCATAGGATGGGTCTTTTCGAAACACAGATTAACCCCTTCCCTTTCTTAAAAAGGCCTTCCACACAGCATCTCCAGAGATGACAAAAATCCAGAAGGAAACCTTGGGTCTCCTGTGAGGAGTTAATAAATATATGTGTTATATAAATTAAAAATATACTTTGTATTTACCACTTTAATTAAAATATATAAATATTTCTCTACATGTTTCGATAGCAATGCTATCATCTTCAGGAATAAATGAATACTAAAAAATAATTTCAAGTATAGAAAAATGATAAAAAATTTAAAACAAATAAAGATAATATTTTGAATAAATCAGGAGTATATAAATTGATTTGTAATGATTGCAACTATTTTTACATCGGAAAGACTTGTAGAAATTTCAGTATTGGGGTTAAGGAACACCTAAGATGTTTAAATAATAACAACTATTCTGAATTTGCAAATCATATTTTAGAAACCAATCATTCGTTTGATATAAATAAAGGTTTAAAAGTTTTATATACAAATACAACTGGTTTACAATTAGATAAATTTGAAATTTTAGAAATAAGAAAAGTGTTAATAGCGAATTAAATTTAATAAATAATCAAATATTTTTTTAAAATAGCTATCTCTTAAATTTATTTTCATATTAATATTAATAATGATAATTTTTATTTATATTTCTAATTTAAATGTATTATTCAATGTTTTATAATTATTTTGTCATTAATATTTTTAATCTGTTACTTTAATTCATTTTTGTTTATGCTCATATTTTGTACATTCTTAAATTATTGTTTTAAATTTTTTATCATTTTTCTATACTTGAAATTATTTTTTAATATTCATTTATTCCTGAAGATGATAGCATTGCTATCGAAACATGTAGAGAAATATTTATATATTTTAATTAAAGTGGTAAATACAAAGTATATTTTTAATTTATATAATTAATAATGATGCCACAAAGTTACCAAACATTTGAAGAAATTATAAATATATGTGTAACAGTGAAAACCCATTTTTAGTTAGAACGCGTTCCTACTAGTTAAAAGTAAATTATACTGAATACCTGTGTTACATCTAGAATTTGCTGCTAGCCAAAAACGAATGTCAGTTAAAACTAGTTTTAACAATGCCTTTTGACTTAGTTAAAACTGTTTACTACCCATGTCCAGGTTCATTTATCTTACTTTTTTTCTAATTAATACTGTCGACATGGCTCCGTGATGTTCCTGAAAAATTTTCCTTTAGTGTATGATTATGTTTTGTTACTTTAATTAATATTAAAGACATAGATGTGGGACCAAAATTCTCATTAAACATTGTATTAAATAATACAAATGTTTTTTAATCTCAATCAACACTTAATTGCTCATGATTGAATTATTTCAGTCAAACAAGTTTCACTAGTTAAAACTAGTTTTATCTAATGTTCAAAGTTAAAACTAGTTCTACCTAAAATTCAAACATGTATAGCAGGAGATTCTAAAATAGTTATTTATAGCTAGGAAATTCAGGTTGTAAGCAAGAGCGTACTTGAGGTGAACCTTCACAAAACTGCGCTACAGAAATTAACTCTTATTGTTTTTATTCATTATAAACTAGAAAAACGCATTCTAACTAAAAACCGGGTTTGACAGTCACATTTATAAATATAAATTGTGGATTGAAAAATCCAAAAAATAATTAAAATTAATTTATTTTAACTGCTTATGGGTGTCGGAAGCAACTACGTTAGATTTTTTTTTAAATTTTACAACTAATAAAAAAATCAAAGGTTGGGTAGGAATTAAGATATGGTAAATATACATTACATCTGTGTAAAAGTATACTTAAGAAAACGATAGGTACGATATGTATCTATTACAAGGAGGGACTAGATTATTAAGTTTGTTACGTTTTTTAAACTAATAAACTAACCATCACGCTCATACATTCTCCTCTGTTATTCTGACTTCTGACATGGCCCGACTCATTTGATTCACTTGATCGTGTCATGTCTTCCTCGGTTTCTTCTTCTATTCACATTCGGGTCATATATCCTCCCTGCACTATTTTCTTTGTTCATTCGCTCTACATGCCCAAACCATCTGAGTGTCCCTTTCTTACTTATCCTGTCCTTTAGTTGCTGATGACGACTTGACGACGTATTTTGATTTTTTTTAATGTAGAGATGTGTAAAAAATAGGATAAAACATACATTTGAAAGAACAATCAAGGTTTAGGTAGAGTCCACGATTTTAGTCATTCTAAATGTTAATCTCACAGGTTTAATTTCGTAAGGCCTGACTAAAATAATTTACACTCGTACCAAAAATTGCATTATCCCGATATGTCATTATCACATTATTACATTATTTATTCAATATACATTGTATCCTGACGAGGGAACTATTAATTTTGAAACATGTGTATATTTATTCATTGAATAGTTTTAAAAAATATATTTTTTATTATTTATTTTAAGGTTGATCGCTTTGATGCTGGGCTTTCATGCTAGGGCCTCCTGTTACACGTTCAACCTGCACCTTTGCTAGATCCGGTTCTGTTTTTGCTTGTCACACTTTCCTTGTTAGACTAATAGTTAAATGATATGTCAAAACTTGGAATATCGTACGACCTGCGTAAACAATTACACCAAAAGCCTATCGTAGCGCAAGTTAAACAGAGTCTAAACCTATCGGTTGAATAAGTTTATACCCGCTGTGGGACAGAAACTACGCCGGACACATTCAACCAAGTGTCGTACCAACTGGACTATCAACCTTCTCGTTTTGACGGAATAATGTGTTTATCAAAACCTGACATGAAATTATTTTACGGACAGAGCCGCCGCATCCTTATGTTCAATGCGTGCGGCGCACACGGGCGGCCGAAACGAGGGGTAGCCTCTTCAACTCTCCTCACTGTACCACTGTACAGGCGACCATTTCATGTAATTAATCTTAATAATAAAAATCGGATTATTTTTATAGCGCCGTTTTTATGCAAAATCACCTCGTACGACCTGGGTAAACAATTACACCAAAAGCCTATCTTAGCGCAAGTTAAACAGAGTCTAAACCTATCGGTTGAATAAGTTTATACCCGTTGTGGGACAGAAACTACGCCGGACATATCCAACCAAGTGTCGTACCAGCTTTGATCTAAAAGCATGCACACCACCGATGTCAGAAGTAATAGACTTGCCTTAAGTACCATTTAGGCCGATGGAGGAAAAGGTCACGTGATTTTGGTACCAGCATTGCGGGAAGCAGTAAATTACAAAACGTTTATTAAAAGGGTCAAGCCAAATACTCTATTCGGTTTTTGTAAACAAGCCGAATCTTTTTACTTATTTCCTGTTTTACTTAAATTGGCGGCGCGTGTAGCTCGTCTCTCGCCCCCATTATTTTGTTCTCTTCCCCTTGCGTGTTAGGGCACCTCTATGTATTATCTGCTATGTGATGCACACGAAACAGAAGTATTATTTTGTTTGTAAAACAATACAGAAATGAGATTCCTGACGTGAATATTGAATTCTAAATTTAACCACATCATTTAAACTAACTAACAATCCTGTCAATATTTTGAAGGGGTAGGCAGAGATGATGAATAGATAGATATAGCTGTTTTGATACACGCGTTCCTTTCCCTTTGATCACTTTTCTGTTATACCCAATCTTGACTGTTCTCCTAACTCTCCTATCTCTATCCACCCTCTCCACATGTTAAACCCTTTTAGCATCTTTCTTCGTCGTGTTTATTACATTTATTATCAATACAGTAGTACAAGAATTTAGCACGGATTCATTAGTCCACTATGGTAACTGCAATTTATTAAGACTACTGGACACGTACCCGGTGTTCTAGAGGTTATGAATGGTTTGGAGAAAAGTTTTACAGTTACTCCACACAGGAGGTCTTGAGGGAAATTATTTCCCTCAAGGTGTATATCATCTTTGGGGATGATGTGTAGAGGGTCTTTTAGAGAATAGGAAAGAGTGAACCTGAATCTTGAAGAGACCCATGTTGTAGGAGGGAGGAAACACAGAGACCGGCAGATCATTTAACAGCCGAGCTGTTCTCATGTGACAAATGCTAACCGTGTGCAAATGTTGGGCGCACGTTTGGCATGTTTCCCGATCAATGGCGATAGTTCCTCAGATCATCTTCCATTGATATATCGGTAGAACGAGGACAGCATTCCCACCTGACGTATGTGCTCCAAAGATTTGCAATCTGTTTGTTAAGATAGGCGAATCTATCGTTTCTGCACAGTGTCAAGGGTTTTTTTTTCAGATATTTTGGGGCTCCCAACTAGAACTGGCTGCCAGATTCTACAGTGGGCCGCACTTGTGATTTGTGGTACAAATAAGCAAACAAACAAACAAACAAACAAACAAACAAACAAACAAACAAACAAACAAACAAACAAACAAACAAACAAACAAACAAACAAACAAACAAACAAACAAACAAACAAACAAACAAACAAACAAACAAATATACATCGAATGATCGACATTTGCCTGTACGTATTAGACGGGTCTCTTTTTAACGTACTTCGCAGCGGCTCTGTGTAACACATAATTAATACGTAGTCCTCTATGACGATACCCACACAAAACATAAAAGAGGCTGCTTTTTAATGCGAAGCTCTTTCAAATTTTTGGTTTTTTTTTTGTAAAAATACGGTTTTAACGAGAACACCATTCCAAAATAATGCGGACTTCCAGTGAACTGGCGGGCGGGATCTTTCTAGTGAAGCTTTTAAACCGGTTTTTAGTTTACCCGGTCCGAGGCGATTATATCTTTTGTGGTATGAAATTCACGAAATATGCAAGGGTTGGGAATGCAGAAAACACACAAAAAACATTCGGCGGCCGGTGCTGAAAAATGAAAAAAGAATTTTAAAAAAAACTTTAAAACATTTCATCCTTTTTATACCACATACTCGTGTTATTTGACCCTTTCCGTACTATGGTTTTTTGCAGCGGTAGAATTATATTGCTCGCTTTTTATTCAACTATTTTATTAAATTATTCATTAATCGTTTAGATTTTACTTAAATTTCTCAACTGAGAAGTAAACAAAGTGGAACAATCCTTGTTAAACTTAACATTTTTTTCGGAAATTTTCAAACGATGTCTTTTAAGGATTCTTTTAAATATTTCATTTTATATCCAAACCTGAATTGAATCTAAATATTGTGCAACTAATAAAACATGTAACTCTTTCATTTTAAACTTTTTATATATAGAAGCAAATTAAAAATTTTGTACCTACCAAATTAAGAATCGTGACTCCCTCATCAGGCACAAGAACTTCTCTTTTCTGATAAGGTGTACATGACCAATAATACGCTTTAATGAAATATTTTCGACCCCTTGGAATAACAAAGTTCCATCTGACACAGCAATGTCATGCGATAATGCGCTCTATAGAAGAGAACTTTAAGACTCATTATCGCATAACATTGCTGTGTTAGATGAAACCTTGTTATTCCAAGGGGTCGTTTTGTAAAATACTTGTAATGCAACTTATAAAAAATAAAAAAAGGATTAAAAAGGGTTTTAAACTGGCAGTTTGAAACTTTAGCAATTCAGCTGCTTCGAAAGGCTATCATTTTATGATATGCGCGATGTACATTTGCAAACTTTTTATAATAAAACACGAATTAAAAAATATATATATTTTCCAACAGACATTTTTTTGGGGGGAAACTAACTTTCAGCTCAATTTATTCGCACGGGTTAAATTTTTATTACAAATAGGTGTATATAGAAATTTCAGAATTACTGTCAAAATGTATACATTCTACGAAAAGGTGAGCCTGTAATTTTTTTTATAGAACTGATCGTCGTTATAATTCTCGGGTAAAATTTTGTGTAGTAAATTTCCATACCTTGTTTTCACAGGTGATATTTAAAATTAATCATTCAAAATGTTTGCTTAATAATTTGCGCACCAAAATGGAATCAACCAAGATTATGTGAAGACGTAAAATAAATTATTTCATAGGAAATTTAAAGCTGTTGTTCGTCGAGCAATAGAATTAATAATAATCCCGCAAAACAAACATTTTCTCCAAAATTCGACCCTAAAGTATTTTTACTCTTATGATAATTTCAGCTTTAGCGCATTTTCATAAATAAACAAACAAAGTAGGCGAGAATCCCAAAACAAATGTTCGTTAAACCAGCAATGTTTACGTTTATTTGGTCCATGCATAGAACGCGGGAAGGTAAAGATGGAACATAATATTGAACCCACATAATTATTTTTTAACAATCATCAACAACAATGATGTCAAACATTTGAAGACATCTTTGGTTACTTTATTTAATGATTTAACGCCCGTAGGACTTTTACTAATATAATAAATGTCGTAGGGTAGAATAGGATTAGGTCCATTAGTTAGTTAATCGCAATATGTACACTCCGCTTCTCTACAAAAGCATTGCTTAAGAGATAAGTTTATTATTGTAATTGAATTAAAATATATTTGATTACAAAGCTGGGATTAATTTTACAGAAATCTATATCAAATACACAGAACTATTTTTATTTGACGCAGGACGGAGGGATTTGGAATATGTCGAAAAAGTCTGTAGGCATACTGGTGTGATAAGTAAAAACACAGTAATTATCAAAATTAGCAGAAATGAGTTGAATATTAGAAGTTATTAAGTATCGAATTTCTTATATTTTATAAAAAACATTAAAAAACTCGTTTTTCGTATTAAAAAAAATTGATATTGTTTTAGAGGTCACAATTTCATCGTTGTTGATAAGTAAAACCGAAGTATTTTTTTTCTGTAAATAAATACACAGTTCCTACTTTGATGTTACCGCGTTTATACTTACATTTACGAACATGCTGTATTTTTATCTACCATCTATGGCCGCGTTATGATATCCTAGATTTTTGACTGTCTTCTGACTGATTTCTGATTGATTTCTGTCCTGTTTCTGTCGTTTGAAAACCTATTTTATTCACAAAATAATGATTCAAGGAGGTAAATATCTTATTAAGCTAATAAACACGGTAAAATATTGTACTGCTTTTTTTACTTACGTAATTACGTAATAAACAATCACCATTCGTAAGTGAAAACACATAAAAAAAGTAAAAACACTTATTTTCAGCGGATATTATTATTTTTCACAGACTTAAAATGGTAAAAGGTTGAACAAAACTTAACCTTGTTCTTATCGTGTTTTACTTACCATGGCAGTATTGGCAGTACAGTTGCAAATAATTATATAGAGAGTTCGTGCTGTGGTTGTCAGAGTGAAAAAAATGGTAGAGTCGATTAGATATGACAGGGATACTAATATTTATAACATTTAACATTTGAGGACAGTCATGAAGTCATTCAGTAATTTAAAAATAATAAGAAAATCAATGATCATTCTCCGGGTAGACAGCAGCTGTAGTTTTAAATTAGACATTATTTTGTAGCAGAGATCGTTTACAGATTGTCTCAACTCACATTAAACATATCAAAGAAACCTCATGTGAACTTTCTCCGAACGGTGTAGGTTACAAGTATAAATAAGAGAGCATACGGGAGACGAATACTCTAGCTGCGATCTTACAAGGGAGCAGTAAAGGAGTTTTATTGAATAAACATTATGAAAGGTCCCGTTAACACGTGTTGCGTATTATAAACCATAAAATTTGCATGGACTTTTTGGAAACTGATTCGCATTGACGTTCAATGGTAAGTTTCCTATCGAAAACATCTCAAAAGTATTTTATGAATGGTTCTAATGCAATTTCGTATTTATTTCGTAATTAAAAAAATGTGATTTAGATATTGGGCTCCCTTAACGGTAAAGACACATGTGAAAACATTTGTTCACCTTTAGGAATACTTTGAAATAGGTCAATGTTGAACGAACTTAAAGAAAAATTTGGAAATATTACAATATTGTGGTCCCAAAAATCAGAATACATATTTAGAATATTATCTGGATACGAGTATATGCGTTCCCTTGGATAAAGTTCTGAAACTACGTAAAGAAACAAGAAAATATTTTATTTTTTTTTTTTTTGATACACACATTTACACAAACAAGGTACAAAGGTTATAAACATTTTTTATAATTTTTTTTATATTAACTTACATATATATATTGAGGCCTATGTATTAATTGTTTTTGCACTTTATTCATACAACCCCATTTCTTTATTTATTTTATTTAATGTGAATGAAATTTAATAATGATATTATCAAATTTAATTTACAAGTTCTGCAAGTATTTTAGTTTTTATTATTGTGACAGCTGTTTCGGCATTCAAGACCATTTGCAAACTGTGGTTAATCCGCAATGGGACAACTTACTTATATTATTTTTTTTACTCCCACCGAATTCTTATTTGGACGGTGTTTAATATTATTTAATACAGGGAAAAACCTATTTAGTTAGAAAATAATTAAAATTCTCTATTTTGTGAAGTACTTGGATTTATAATGTGTTTTCCCCGCATTTTAATGACAATGTTTTCTTAATTTTTTTTATTTTTTATATGAATACCTCACATGAGTCCCAACTGCTCCCAACCGTCTGGAGCCAGTGAGACTATGGCATTCCCAATTGGGGAATGTTGTGAGGTGAAGGTATTGGGGAGGGGAAGGAGAAGGGGAAGAGGAAGGTGGGGAATACCTGGCAATTCAGATCTGGTCACCAAACACGGCCAAAAGCCATTTCAAGCAACGTTTCAATTCTGAATGGTGGTCTTTCACCAGGGCGATACTGAGAGTATCTTCCACTCTGGAACGTGCGCAAATATACCATATATTATTTTTAAATGAATTAATTGTGAAACAACACAAATTAATTAAAATAAAAATTACTTGCGCACGCCGGGATTTGAACCCGCGACCTTCGGATTCGTAGTCGAGAGCCTTACCACTCGACCATGCAGGCCGTCAGTATGGATTTATTGTTTTGGTAGTGTGAATATATTGAGAAGTGGCGAATAAATATATTTTTTAAAAGAGAAAAAAGAGGACTATGTGTTCAAAATTTCATACGATAGAGCTCTTGAGGGTGAGAAAAATATTAATTTTTACACTTTAACCATAGTTATTAATTTAGTACCATCATTGACAGATTTTTCAGAGTTAAATGAAGATACCAATTTCCATTTTAATAGGCTCTGTTCAGTTTAATACCAACATAACCGTAATTTCAGATTTTACCGGGACTAATATATCTTGAAAATCTTAGTAATAAAATTAATAGAAATTTATGTGTGTACAGTTATTTTAAATTAACAGCTGTTTTGATTCTAGACGAAAATCTTACTTCAAACATATACACGAACACTTAAATATTCTCAAATAAATAAATAAACTATAAACTCAAGTAAATGCAAAGGGACACAGAAAATAAAAATATATTATTTTGCGACCTAGAATTGAACCCATTTATTTACTACCATTTTCATCAATTCCATATTTCTTGAAAATTATGAAAATCTTTTTTTTTTCAATTTTTCATTTTTAGCATCTATTTTTATTTTTGTAAGCGAAGTTCAATCCAACCACAATCACAAACATGGTAAGGTGCTAAATAATTTATTTAAAAAAAAAAAACATTGATCTCCTCTAAACATGGAATCCGCTCTAATCAAGTGCAAGTTCTGTGGGCCACTTAACATTAAATCCGTGTCGAAAGGGTTAAATCTACCTTTATCTCATTTGCACCTGCGTCCTCTGCTATCTCCTGTTTCTTTCCTGTTTCCGGTTTTCACTTGTTTTGCCGCTGATAATTTAAAAACAAATATGCCGAGAAGGATTTAATATTGTACTCCGCCGCTGTGCACGTTTCATAACCCCGACCAAACTATTTACTTGTACAAATATCCACACTTCTAGGTGATTCAATGTTTATTCCGATCACTACTAGTCCAAGCATGAATATTGCCCACAGATATTTTCCTCGCGCTATGATTCCGCACGTGGAAAACTCCGAACTCAGATTATTCCGCACACAGAAAATTCCGATAGAATTTTTCCGGAGAAGGAATATTCCGAACAGAGATTATTGCACGAATTGAAAACGACAAATACAAATTATTCTGAATAAATAATATTCTGCACGCATGTTATTCCAGAAACGGAAACAAATTGTTCCGGACACAGATTATTCCGAAATTATATTATTCAGACACTTTAATATATTGAAAACGCCCGAACGTTGAAAATTAAGAGCAATTTTTTTTAATTAGTACGTATTAATTCAACCCTGCAGAAGGTTTAAGTAGAGATGAAACCAGTTGGTTTATGTATCTAATAAAATGGTGTTAAAATAAAAATATTTTTAATTATATAATTGAAAATACACTTTGTATATACCACTTTATTTAAAATATATAAATATTTCTACATGTTTCGATAGCAATGCTATCATCTTCAGGAATAAATGAATACTAATTTAGTTAGATATAATTAAATTTTATTTAAAATTTAATTATATCTAACTAAAAAGTGATTGCTTCCTGTCAAAATTACGTTAAATTATGAGGACATTTCTGGAGTTGTTTACCCTTTCTCTAAATTCTGCCACCTGGGTTCTTATGATGGCTGCAAAACATGGAAGTGGCCTCTTCGTGAGCATGTTGGAACCACTGCAATAGCGGCGTGTAGTTAGTGATTAAGGTAGGTCGAAGGAAAAACAGAAAAAAAATACCCCAGACAACACCCTTCGTGCAAGTTTCGTAAATAATGGCTAAGTTTCTGGCTGCATGTAGCCTATTGGCTAGAATTACCCACCCTACATTAAATATCCAAATAACTGCTATATTGATGCATATTACATGTCAATTACTAGATACATAAAGTTTTCTTTCTTTTCCATTAAATAAACCTGACGTTTTTTGAGAGAAAGCCAGCATGATAATTATCATTGTTGTTGTACTAGTTAATAGCTGTACCAACAGATGGCACTGATTGGTACGTTTGCTGGCATTACCGAAAAGCACTGATTTCAGACCAAACCAGTCGTCCCTAGACGAGCATTGTGTAAAAATATACGTTTACATGTGTAGAATAGATTAAAATTTTTAATGTAAAGTGTACGTTATTTTGCATAATTAGTTCCTGCCTTTGACAGATTATAATGGTGCTGTTAGTGTGACGCACTTTGGTGGTTGGTACTTTGTATTTATTTTTGATAGTGAAGATTGATTTCTTGTGATTGTTTTATACATTTTTTTAATATTATTTATGTTTTTATGCGAGTAAGGTAGGGTAAGCAGAACTTATGTGCCTATATTGACAGCACACCTCTGCACTGCATTGTCTGAAAAGGCTGAACATGGCGCTGTAGGCGTTGCTATACTGTGAGCGTCGCTTTTCCATGGTACTCTTCTTGAAGATAAATCGGAGATACTTCTAAGAATCTTCCTCTAAAAATAGCCAGTAAGTACCCTTTAACCATATTATTAAATTTATGCTGAACGTGTAATACTCACTCTGATTTCGGTGAATAATTAAAATAATTTAACACAAAAGACCTTAGCTAGGATTATATAAAAATATTATTTTGTTTAGAGAAAACAAATACCAAGTAATAAATGAAACCTTCGGAAAATACTACAGAGACAACTAAATTAAATGAAAAAATGTATATTATTATTATTATTATTATTATTTTTTTTTTTTCAGAATAAGCAAACACATTGTGGATTGACATGATGTATTAAATATTTTGTAATAATAATTCTGCCGAATCGAAACTGGTCGACAAATAAAAAATAAAAGTGGGTTAAAAACAAAGTGTCTTGTTATTTAATACAAAAAAATTAATCACCAATAGATCAATGATTCATCCAACTCACGAATAAATATATATATTTTTTTTTTTATACGAATACCTCACAAGAGTCCCAACTGTCTGGAACCAGTGAGACTATGGCATTCCCAATTGGGGAATGTTGTGAGGCTGAAGGTATTGGGGAGGGGAAGGAGAAGGGGAAGAGGAAGGTTGGGAATACCTGGCTATTCAGATCTGGTCACCAAACACAGCTAAAAGCCATTTCAAGCAACGTTTCAATTCTGAATGGTGGTCTTTCACCAGGGCGATACTGAGAGTATCTTCCACTCTGGAACGTGTGCAAATATAATCTATATTATTTTTAAATGAATTAATTGTGAAACAACACAAATAAATTAAATAAAAATTACTTGCGCACGCCGGGATTTGAACCCGCGACCTTCGGATTCGTAGTCGAGAGCCTTACTCCTCGACCATGGAAGCCGTCGAAAAATATAGAAATTTTACGTCATACTCTGGACACCATTCCTTCGATACATACCTTAAAAAAGCGAAAACACTAATTATCCAATGATTCAAATTATATTGTCTGCTATAATATTTTATTAACCACTTAATCTCATTGGGGCATTATTAAACCACCATAGCTCTAGAATGAAAGCATTCTTCCTTGACCCATTAATGGAAGCGAGAAGTATATTTTACTCCCACTTTAAAGCATGCCTTTCTCCTTTACTTCTGATAAGCTTTGACGTTTAAGGTAATTGGATAAAAACATGCATAAATCACTCGTTTTTTGTGTCTGAGAAGGGAAAAATAAACTTCACTCAATAGTCCCCAGCATACAATGACACATAAAATTTTCTCATTGAAAAAATACTAAACTTAACTACGAGAAAAAGGCGCAGCCTGCTTTTATAAATTCAAATGCATTGGTGTAAAACATCTCAAGGAAAGCATATCTTGTAGAAAACTAACGCAATCAGTCGGTACTTCAATGAAAAATTAGTTTGAAGTTTGATTGAGTAAGTTTTTCCTCGCTTCCATTCTAAGGATAAAAGATGAGAACAGAACAAATCCAAAACATTGTGTTTTTATTTATGTAGTATGGAGGACTGAATGTGGTTAGCGCTAACAAAAAAATGTACAAAGTTGCTAAGCTAGTAGTTTTCCATAATGGAGTGCTGATACCAACCTTGATCTATGAAGTGGATGGTGCCGAAATGAGCGGATAAAACCACTTATGACCGTGTAAAAAATGTTAAGATTCGCAATGAATACAATTCTGATGTAGTTTAGGCATGTAGAGTGGATGAATGAAGAAAGGCGAGTAAGGATAATACATGACGCGAATTTAAATGGCAGAAGAAATAAGGGATGCCCGAGGAAGATATGGCACGATCACGTGAACCAAATACTTGAGTCGGGCCATTTCAAGAGTCAGAAAAAACAGAAGAGTTTGAACGTAAACAAAGCAAGGAGTGTGTGCTAAGACCGAATTGTTTAGCGGTCCGTCCTCTCTGCCTACCCCTGCGGTGAAATGTCGTGGTGGTTAGTTAATTAAAATAAATAATAAACTAGTGCTTATGATATTATATAATTTTCACGAAACAAATTCATCTCTATATCGGTCTAGCTCTCGGTATCATCGAGAGTTTCAGCATTTTCAAACGAATATAAAGCGACGAATAAAATCTGATGGCACCTTCCCGAAATTGAGACACAGGCGCTAGTTTCGAGAGTTATTGAATTGCGCTGAATAAAATTCTCACTATCGTTATTTTATCAATTGAATATGTCGTTAGTGTTGCCACAAAAAATAAATAAATTCCACGGCAATGTCAACAAAAAGTGGGGTGGAATTTTATGACTTTCTTGTCAAAATATGGCAATACTTTTACGATGTAGTTTAAGTACTGTAAAGTTCAACATTATGTTTACGGACCCATTTTACAACCCAAAGTTCATGTGTTGGTTGATATCTAACAAAATTGGTGAATATTAGTTTTGAAAACTGCACACGGGCATAATAGTAATATTTGTTTTATTTAAGGATGTTGGGAGATCAGTGAAATCCCACACATCCCAAGTGTATTTACATACTGATTAATATCAATAGTTTCTAAATTTAATATACAAACATGAAGTTAATTTAAACACAAGTATAAAAATATGATTAAATTAAATATACAAACATGAAATTAATTTAAACACAAGTATAAAAATATTATTAAATTAAATATACAAACATGAAGTTAATTTAAACACAAGTATAAAAATATGATTAAATTAAATATACAAACATGAAGTTAATTTAAACACAAGTATAAATATATGATTAAATTAAATATACAAACATGAAGTTAATTTAAACACAAGTATAAAAATATGATTAAATTAAATATACAGACATGAAGTTAATTTAAACACAAGTATAAAAATATGATTAAATTAAATATACAAACATGAAGTTAATTTAAACACAAGTATATAAATATGATTAAATTAAATATACAGACATGAAGTTAATTTAAACACAAGTATAAAAATATGATTAAATTAAATATACAAACATGAAGTTAATTTAAACACAAGTATAAAAATATGATTAAATTAAATATACAAACATGAAGTTAATTTAAACACAAGTATAAAAATATGATTAAATTAAATACACAAAAATAACGGCACAGCACCACCACTAGTATTTAGGTATAAGATGGTACAATATGTTATTATCCAAAAACGAAATTAAGGTAACCGAAACCTTGAAATATGAACAATTTAAAAATCACATTACCTCCCTGAACTTTGATAATGACATAGTGTACCGTTAATGTACAATATCTAGCATATAAATGACTATTTGGTTATTTTTTTATTATTCTAAAAGTGTTTTGTTAATTTACGTTTTTGAAGTAGGTATTTAATTTGGTCAACATAGTTCGCATTGTTTTTTTAAATTTTTTTATTACGTGCTTAAATATTCCTCCCATAACCACGAGCTACTGGAGCCCAACTTATGGAGAGTAGAACAACAAGAAGTAATAAAATCATGTATTGTTGTATATGTGTTCAAATTATGTAATTGTTCGTACCAAATAAATAAATAAATACAGCTAAACTAAAGGTAAGATATTCCAATATCAATAGTCTTTAAATTAAATATACAAACATAAATTTAAATTAAACCTATAAAACATATAAGATATAGATATAAACAAAATAAAAATAAAAATCGATATCACATTGTGGTTTTACACAATATTAAATAAAACAAACACTTTGTTATAAACCACGAATGTATTTAATTTTTCGCCCAATAAAATATATTCGGGGTTTAAAACAAAGTTTTTGTGTTATTCATTATAAAATAATCTTTTGATCTGTCACGGTTAAAATTGATGCCAATATTGTTATTGGGGTTCACGAACTCTGGCGGGATTCCGATATGAGGACGTTCCGGAGTTATCGATCCTATCTCTCATTCCTGCTACCCTGTTTCTCATGAGAGCTGTAAATCCTGGAACTCGATCCACAAAGCATACAGGAAGTACCTGGGTAGACCAAACATCCTGCGGTAAGCGTTGTTATACTGCACCTCAAAATTTACCTCTAGCTCGCACGTGTGCAATGTAGTACAGGACGATAAAAAGAGCATCCTTTTCACCAATGGGTTGCAAAGCCAAAATCTTCTACTAAGCTCCTCCTTGTTATTCAATGCCCTTAGTATCCAGTTAAAACCCCCTGAATATAACGTCATATAATATTCTCTTGCTCTGTTATTATTCGTACCTACTTTATAATTGATTATTTACACCCTAAGCTTCTAAATTGTTATATTATATCTTAAATGTTCATCTAAGTTAGTCTACTACCCGTGAATATTTTAATTTGTATTTTTAATTTACATGCAGGTAATACATATGTTATTTTGTGAATATATAAGGTTAAGTTATTTTTTGTAGATTTTCGTGCTATTTGATATTTGTACTTTACATTTAATTATTTATACCACTTCTTTATTCTATTTTTTTATAGAGTATTCTATATTGTGCATGTAAGTGAGTCTGTTACACATTAATGTATAAATAGTATAAATAGTATAAATAGTATAAATAGTATAAATAGTATAAATAGTATAAATAGTATAAATAGTATAAATAGTATAAATAGTATAAATAGTATAAATAGTATAAATAGTATAAATAGTATAAATAGTATGTAAAAGTAGCACTGTAGGAATACCACTGAATGGAGTTATTTAATCATGTTTAAGTTTATTTAGAGTTAAGCGCACTTGAAGTGAAATAACACAAAACTGCGCTATATAAATGCTTTGTTATTATTATTATTATTAATATTTTATGAAACAGTTTTAATTTGCATATAAATTTACTATACTAACAGATATTCTACGTAGTATATATATATAAATTATTTTACAATTATATTAGGTTAGGTTCGTTAGTGTAAAGCGCACTTGAGGTGACAAAACTGCTATGCAAGATTTTAAACCACGGGCTTGCCTTTACCGGTCGATGCCTTCGTCTTCTGTTAACTAATTGTTGATGATATATCCTAGATATTTGGTTACTTCTACAAGTTTTAGAAGCTCAACGTTCACCATAGCTGGAGGAATGTTTTTCGAACCCTTTGTATTTAGTAAATTTTGAGGACCATGCCCGTATCTGAGGACCATCAAAGTTTTTTTTTCGGATTGTATGTCATGTTTGTTTCACGTTCAAATGCTTCGCAGATATTTAAGAGGACACGAGGTCCCCTAATCAATGGTGTCATCAGTATCATATCATCTGCATAGCTATAATTATTTACACATTGTCCTCCAATATGACAGCTCACTCCAGCATTATTTAATTTTAAGTTATTTTACATATATATTAAATAATACTGGATACATACATCCTTTTTGTCAGACCCCGATTTTCAGGTAAAAAGGTTCGAGTAATAATCTACATGGCGAAATTTTTAAAATTACCATCATCATTGATTAAATATTACGATGACGTTTACAAGCGTCATTAAGTTATTCCAATAAATTGAATGTTCATTTTAGACTTGCATAAAAAGTAAATAGATATCCTTTATAAATAAAAATCGGATAGATATATCCGAGACACTATCTAGATTGCAAATATATTCGGTAAAAAATTTGCAGTCGTACAAAAAGATAGCAGCCAATCATATGGGATTTAATCGAGGATAATATTAATAAGTCTTAAATTTGAAGTATGATATCGATAAAAATGACGTAAAATAAACTGGTCTCAATTAGTTCAGTGGTAGAACGTTGTCCCGGTAGGACAGATATTATTATTGAATTATTTATAAAATATTAATATGAATATTATTTTTTAATCATTGTAGAAAATAATATTAACACAACCTAAATGAAATACGAAACCGGATAAAATGACAAAATAAAAAGATTTCAGTCGCATTTGGGACTCGAACCCAGGACCTCTGCCTATCCGGGGCAACCGCTTAACCAACATAACTGATGATACCAGTTCAATATATGCCACTCAATTATATAATTATAGTTAAAAATTTAATATTATTATTAAAGTGTGCAGGCATTTTGAAGAATACATAAAAAATATTTTAATTTTGAACACTCGTAGTTAATTATGGTGACGAGGAATATTAATATGAAAGTCGGATGAATTGCAACTGTAAATATTGTGGTAACGAATATTTATATGATTTGTAAAATATTTTTTAAAAATGTCTGTGCTTTTCAAAGTACCGAAATTTTGACATCCATATTGATCTTAGATCTAGGCACAGATTAACTTTTTTCTTATTAAATGAAAAACACAATTTGTAAAACACCACTTTAATTGAATTAATAACCGTCGTCAACCAGGTTTCGCTTCACCGAAGCTTCGTCAGGGCTTATTATTATTATTATTAGTTAATAATAAGCCCTGACGAAGCTTCGGTGAAGCGAAACCTGGTTGGCGACGGTTATTAATTCAATAAAAGTGGTGTTTTACAAATTGTGTTTTTCATTTAATATATAATGTCACACCCCAAAGTGTTTGCTTCCTTCGAAAAAACTTTTTTCTTATTCAAGCTTGTGTCGCATATTCAACAATATTTCTGTTTACCTGTACTCTCCATTACACAATAATCGAGAAAGCAAAATAATGGTTTGCTCCAAACTATTGTAAAAGCTCCAACTATAAAAAAGCATTCGTTATCTCCAGGAGACAGAATCATTAAAAAT
Organism: Halesus radiatus; assembly: GCA_022606495.2. Lineage (NCBI taxonomy): Eukaryota > Metazoa > Arthropoda > Insecta > Trichoptera > Limnephilidae > Halesus > Halesus radiatus. The sequence goes on from JAHDVE020011749.1 coordinate 26,371, forward strand.
CTCATCCAGCAATTGAACACTTAGTAAAAAATACGTTTCGATGTGTACTTTATTCTATAAATCCATGAGATTTCTTTGCACTTTTTTCCTCGTGGGAGAATTTTATTAATGAAATTTGTTTCTACGACTTAAATGAAAATACGGATGCATAAGACAAAAAAAATGTTGGTGAAAAATTTACATATCGAAGGTAAAAATACTAGTCTGATGAGAGCAGAAGCGGAACCGAAATGAATGGTTTCGGGTAAAAAGGTTTCGTTAATCAGTAATTCCACAGTAAGGCTTTTATCGTAACATATTTTTCCCTCAGTTGAAAAGAGCTTGAAGTTAAAATTGAATAAGTTACGGCTGTTTGTTTTTAACAAAACAATAGGATTCAAAAGTTCTAGTCAATAAAACGTTTCAATGAAGAAATGTTTTTTTCATGAAAGTTTCATAACTTTCACGGAAGAAGTTTAATTTGAACTTTTGATTAAATTGCCGCATGATTTTTTATAAATAAAATAAACAAATTTTTTTTTTGTCCAAAGTGCTCTTAAAATGTTTAATTCCCAGAAAGCAAGAAAGCTTCAACAGCTGCAGGAAATGTGAAGAGAATGATAAAAAATCATTCACTTATGAAGCCAATGTCTCGTCTTGATATGAGGAAGGCTGATATATATGGAAAAGCACATTATGGAGCCAGGAGATATTAGAATCTGACCCAATGTCAAATAAGCTGAACGTTTTAAGGGAACTGAGCTGTCAGAAGAATAAGTTTAAACAAGGAAAATAGCACTAAAGGTTTACGTGAATTATGCAGGCGTACATCTGAATTGAAGGAGTAATCGGAGACGCCCCATTAAGTTACAAACAGATCAAGAGAATCAAATATTTGCGTCAGGTCTTATCAAGTTTCGGATTTACGGAAGAGGTGATGTATGCTTGGTAATGAAACACGGAGTGCGTGTCACGATAGAGATTAGGGGCATCAATTTAACCCTAGAATGGAAGCGAGGAATAATATTTATTCTGTCCAACTTCAAGCCAATTGTCGACCGATCGCGAAAGCTTTCTTCAAGATATGCTTTTCTTGAGTTCTTCCTCAGCAATGCGTTTGTCTTTATAGAAGCGGGCTGCGTCTTTTTGTAGGTAAGGTTAACATTGTTTTCACAAATGAAATTTTACGTATTTTATGTATGATGGAAACCATTGAGTAAATATACTGATCGCTCCTCAAACACAATAAACGAGTGATTTTTTGTGGTTTTCGATCAATTTAAGGTGTAATTATTTGATAAATATGTTTATTATGAATGATCGTAATATTTATCAACCTAAACGACAAAGATTATTCCAAGAAAAAAAAAACATCTCATTTAAAATGGAAATGAAATGAATACTTCTTGCTTTCATTAATGGGCTAGGAAAGAACGCTTTCATTCAACAGTTAAAATTATCTACCTACCCGGTTATGGCTGTGAATTACTCATTATATTTTATTGATCTTGACCGTAAAGCATAAAATCGGTTCTTGCTTTTCTTAATCAGCGAAATCTCTCGAAAGGTGATGTCAGGCGAGCTGAAATTACAACATCTTTCTGTTTGCAAAATTTTGCTATGTTCAGTTATAAGTGTCATCTCAATCGTATGCCATCGAAGCCAGAGCCAAATTAGTCTCTCAGAAGCTAGCGCACTGTACAGGGCCCGCAGATACTTTAATAGTACGCAACTGCGGACCCTGTACAAATCGCAAGTGCGCCCCACCGTAGAATTTGGCATCCACTTATGGTCTGGAGCCCTAAAAAACTTGTACACAGTTGACATTTGTTACATGAAAACAGGTCGTTTCTTCCACTCGTTCTTCAGTTTAACAAGTCAGCTGTAGAACGATTTGCCAGCCTCTGTGTTTCCTCCACCCCCCCCCCCACTTTATGGGTATCCTCAAGATTTATACTCCTTCCTGTCCTCTAAACGACCATCCAAACAGCATCCCCAAATATAACATTTTCCGAGGGAAATTAATCCCATAGTGTAGAGTTTTTTGTAAAAAAAGCAAATGAAAAATTTTTCGATACTTTATTGTTTTTTTTTTATACGATACAAGCTGACGTATACGACATTGTCCGGGGTCGTGAATGGTTTGGAACAAAGTTCTGGAATTGTGATTCGTTACCTCTTCCTCTTTGTTCTTAGGAAATAAGCAAACACAGGACGTAACATACAAAATGCATAAAATTTCCAATTTGACCGAGGTTATGAATGATTTGTGGTAATATTTTGAGGTTGTGATGGATTACCCCTACAGCAATTTTTTTTTTATTTTATCAATTCAAATTTGTAAAATTTCACCTAAAGCACCAAAATTCTGTTTAAGGGGAGGGAAAGGGGAATTGGGGTCGTTTTTCGAAACCTCTTGTAGACAGTGACCTTCCTCTTGTTTTGAAGGTTAAAATTTCAAGAAAGAGTTTAATTGTGAGATAAAGGTAGATGTGGACAGCTTCGCTTCCGAAACATGTCGATATGTAACTAACTAACTAACTATCCATCATGCTCTTTCGCCGCAGGGGTAGGGGCACAGAGGACGGACCGCCAAACAACTCGATCTTGGCATACACTTCTTGCTTCATTCACATTTACATCGTCTAATACGTTCTCGTCTATTATTCCGACTTCTGACATGGGCCGACTCAAGTATTTTATTCACTTGATCGTGCCATGTCTTCCTCGGGCGTCTCCTGCTTATTCTTCCATTCATATTCGCGTCATATATTCTCCTTATACTCCTTTCTTCTTTCATTCGCTCTATATGCCCAATCCATCTAAGCGACCCTTTCTTAATCTTAGTCACTACGCTTACATCAGCTTTGCATTCTTTACAAATCTCAATATTTTTCACACGATCATACATGGTTTTATCACACATTCGCCTCAGAGATCTCATTTCTACGGCATTCAGTTTACTTTCATCCTTCCTCTGCCAATTCCATGCCTCACTGCCATACATCAGGTTTGGTATCAGCACTCCAGTGTGGACTGCTAGCTGTGGTTTAAATAAAATATTTCCTATTCATTTTATTAAAAAAATATTTAGAATAAGTGTACAGTGTGAAACCATGGTATTAATAATTATTATCAATAAATTTAATCTGCAGTCTGTTGAATCCTAAGTTCATTTCTTTAACAATTATTTTTGGTCGTCCAATGTTATTTCACCTCTTTGTGCTTCTATCAAATATGCCAAAATCAAACATCAAATAATATATTTCGACAATACGAATTCAAGAGCATAATTAAAAACTATTTGGTAAGTGCCTACCTGCATTATATCAAAATATTTCATTAGAAATTTACTTGTTAAATTCTTCATTCAAAATTCGAAGAATGTTATCAAAGTTTTGAAAGTATTAAAAATGGAGGCAGGTTAATTTTTTTAATAATGTTTCAATACTAAAAGTACAAAGATGTATATTAATAACAAATAGGAATTTAATTAGTTTTCTTATTATTCGATTTAGTGAAATCATTTTGGATATTACATTTATTTCTATTTTAATGTTATATTCGGTCAAAAAGCTTGATGATAAATGTGATGAAACTAAAACATTTAATTATTCAAGTTGGAAATTCAATTACTATTTACCTATTTTTACTTTTATTAACATATTATGATTAACCTATTTTTATTTTCATAATTATGTACTTATTACTATTTACGTAATTTTATTTACTTATTAGTATTTATCTATTTTTATTATTATGTACTTATTAGTATTTACTTATCAATATTTACTCAATATTTAATGTGTATTATTACATGCTCATTACTATTTACTGATCATTATTTACTTACTATTATTATTTAAATATTATTATATGATCTTTATTATTTATGTACTATTATCTACTTATTAATATTTACAAGTTTTTTTTCATGCATTATTGTTTGCTTATTGAAATTTACGGATTATTATTAAATTGTAAAGCCGCTCATCTCAACACAGGATTGTCCTAGTGAGATGGGTGGCTAATGTTTTTGTTTTTATAATTAAATTTAAGAATAAATAAATACGGATTGCTCAAAGTTGCAAAAGTTTCTGTATTTCTGAATGTGCAGTCAAAAGTTAGTAGGTAATTAAAAAATGTTTAAGAGGAAAAAGTATTTGTTAAATTGCGATGTCGATTTTTCATGGGATGATTTCGCAAAATTCTTGAGCAGAAGGTTTGAGTTTTATTTTGCTTTTAAGTATTGCTCAACTGTCGATGTTTCAGAATAGGCTCTTTTAAAAATTGTAATTCGGAGTAGTTTTCAGCATTAACCGTATGTGAACACATAAAAAAATTGTAATTATTAAATTAATTTTGAAAAAAACATTACCTTTCAGCTTTAATTTAAAGATATTTATTTCATAAATGAAATGATCGTGTCCTGTCTAAGAGTTAAAATTAAATAAAACATATTTCATTATAATATAATAATAATGTTTTATTATCTTCTTTTTTTATAAGATAATACAAAAAATGATATCCTCACTGAGATTTCCCGTGCTGAGGATTTAATTTACAAAATATGAAATTACATTATATTAAATTGGTGCGCTTGATGAAAAATATAAAATAATTGTAATTTACTATTTACTAGTGTTCGAAAATCATGTATAAACGCATAAAATTGTTTTGAACCGCTTCAATTTTATATAATACTCAACCGGTTTCGGAAGTACCCTTCCTTCGTCAAGACCATATTTTTCATTTAGTCTTAATCTGGTGCTGACGAAGGAATGGTACTTCGAAACCGTTCGATTATTATATTAAATTGAAGAGGTTCAAAATAAATTTATGCGTTTATGTCAAGCCACAAAGTAAACGCCTTTTACGAATGTAAAATATTTCTTTTGTCAAAAGAACCTACAGTACCAACAATAAATCATTTTTTCGAGTATAAAAAATTATAAAACATGATTTAAGTTTGAGTAGGTTACTAAAGATATATTGGAACATAAAAAATATTTTAATTCATCAAGGTCTTTAAAATTGAAAAAAAATAATATTAATAACTGTTATTAATCCATCTCAGAACAGACATCGTCTAGTGTTACTGTAATTGTAACAGTATTGCATTATATACCAATAAACGCCGAGGTTGCCGGCAATGAAACCAAATTATTCAATTTAAAAATTGCTTGTTTACAATAAAAAATCTGCTAGTTGATTATTATTGCTCGCGACAGCTGTATCGCCTTCGGAAAGCACGATCAAACTGTCTAATATCAAATTACCAAACGGTCTAATGTCGAATAATAATAGCTTTTATTATATAACTTTAAATAAAGTGGAGCTCTACAAATTAAACTTGAATACAATAAAAAAATGCAATAGTAAAGTATTTTTAAGCAGCGTTCCGACCCTGCTTCTATTCTCAATTCCTAGGATATTGGAGATAGTAAAATTCTTCCTGATACAGAGTTTAAAAAAACTTGGTTGCAGATTGCTATTACCTTTATCTAAGGAATAATAAAATCTTCACGAAACGGAATAAATTAAAACTATGTTCTATTTTCAAATTATATTTTAATCGTAAAACTCATGTTGGGACAAGATTTTTTTTGTATTACACAAGTGCTACAATTAGGTACAAAACTGATGTAGAAATGACACAGCAACACAAAACAACAGATATGGGATCTAGTGTAATAATCCATACACGAGTTCCATATAAAAGTACAATAAAACCGATGTGGCTGTTCAGAAAAAATTTTATAATTATACAAAAGTTTTGTAGAAAAGCACACATAGATATGAACAGTAAATATTAAACTACTTTCTAAATTTTGTAATGTGTATTTACTCGTATTTAACCGACAATGTTTTCTTAATTGATTTATTAAAATGTGTTGAAACATTTAAATAAGTTAATTACGAAAACATTGTCAGTTAAATACGAGTAAAAACACATTATAAATGTGAAAACCTCACAGAATTCAGAATTTTAATTGCTTTCTAACTAAATCGGTTTTATCGATAATAAATCATTACCCTTCCATCCAAATTTTAAAGGAGTGGGGGTAAATTAAATCGTATAAATAAGTCGTCACAATGTGGATTAACCACAGTTTGAAAATGGCCTTAAACGCCGAAACAGCTGTCACAATAATAACAACTAAAAATACTTGCAGAACTTAATAATAACATTAATAAATTTGATTTACATTAAATTTTTTTAAAATTAAATGGAGTTCTACGAATTAAACACAAAAACAATTAATATACTTTGTAAATGTAAATTACACAACATGGACAAAATCAGTTTATTAAATTTTATTAATTACCAAATAATACCACCTTGACGTTTGAGTGATAAAAAGTAGTTAAAAATACAAAAAAATTCCCGGCAACCTAATCTAACCTTACCTAATTAATCGTAGAATTTTTTAAAAATTTTATTATGAGAAGATTAAATAAAAAAATTATTAAAAATTACTTTGCAATCACCACTTTATCAATGTTTCGAAAGCGATGCTTTTTTCATCAGGAATATACAGAATACTAAAAAATAATAATGTCTAGTATGGACAAATGGTAAACATAGAACACTATTAATTAGGTTAGTTAAGATTAGATTTTCCGGATAGCTTTTTTTTCCTATTTTTGATGAGTTTACAACACTCTAAAAAAATTCAGATTTTGAGTGTGTATTAAAATTTTTTTCAAAAATCAAAATGAGTCTGCTTAATTCGATTGACTAAATATTTAAATAACAGCCTCCCAGTGTTCATAATCTGATAAACCAGCTGTTAATTATTAATACAACATACACACGCATTGTTTATACAATTTGCCAAGTGTTCCAATATCTTCACATATTAATGCCGTTATCTCTTAGCTAACACAATAGGCTTAGACTAAAGCGCTTTTACTGTCAGAATCCAGAGCCTGTTTTGATTCCCATCAATTATCTCCCGGGATGCTGCGAAGCAAATTGGATCATGTTGATGAATGTAGATTTTCCAGGAATTGATAAATGAATTACTTCTCAAAGCGTTGATACTTCAGATCTGCCTAATTGAACTACGGCTAGACACTTTCAAATCAAAACGTTGGAATAAGGGAGATATCGAAGAATTGTGAATAATAAATTTAACAACACCCTCGAAACTTAGTTCTGGATGTTAAATACATTATTCCGAAGGCCTAGAATCCAGGGGAATAGAGTCAGTGAGTGTGATTGGAAAGTCTATGTAAAAAGATCCAAATTTAAAACAAATTGTAAATAATTAAAAATGTTATCAATTTTGGAAGAATTTGTTGAAACTTATAAACTTCCTTGTAAGATATTCTTAATCATTGAAGATAATATGAACAACTCAAGATCCCGGATATAACATGCGGTCCTGGGTTCGAGTCCCAGTTGCTACCGTTCTTTTCGGTTTCATGTTTCATTTTAAGAGTTGTTAATATTATCTTAAATGATCATTTTTTTTCTTTAAATCGCTACTTAATAAATAAAGATCAACATTTCTAGGAGCTAACGGTTCCTTCGTCAGGATATACTGTATACTAGAAAAAAAAGACATAAAAATAAATAAATCGTAAACGTGAACAGAGTTAATTGAATCCGTTTGACTTTCTGTTTTCTAATATATATATATATACATACTAGCTGATGTGCACCCGGCCTTGCTCGGGATTTTTCGGTTGTCATTAGGGTGCCATAATTGATTTGACAGCGAAAGTAACTATATCCAAATAAAGAAACAATCATTTGAATTCCATTTTGAAAAAATTCTACCTAAAAAAACCTTCTTTTGAATATGCAATCTGTGACTAACCAGGGTGTTATATCTATGGGCTAACCTAAATAAAACATGCCGGGTTCAATCTTTTTCATACTCATTTTAAAACGTTATTGCAACAGTTTTACATATTGGATTTCATTTAAACCACCTCCAACCTCTCTAAACCTTCCCGGCACTAATAAGAACAAACTGTGCTATTTTCAGCAAAACTGGTCCAGTAATTTTCGAGAAAATCGAGGACAAACAAACAAACTTACATTAATTTATATATATACATACAATATTAATTATAATTTTATGATAATTTTGTTTGTTTCAAATAATAATTTTTACACTAATTCCAATTTATTTATCTCTATCACCACTATTTTTTATATTTTTAGTCCAGGCTTATGTCATTATTTTTAGTATACATTAATAATAATAATAATAATAGTTGGATGACTTGTATAGCGCCGTTTTTGTGAGAAATCACCTCAAGGGCGCTGTATTGTATCCTGATAAGAAAACTATAAGAAAAACTGATAAGAAAACTATAAGGATATTGTATCCTGATAAGAAAACTACTGATTTCAAAACATGTAGATATTGAATATTTATAAATATCTATATGTTTCAAAAACTATGTTGCAAAGACTGTCCTTCGTGCTGCATAGGTAAGACATCCCGTAATGTAAATATCAGAATCACAGAACACTTAAGATGTTTAAATAATGATAATTTTTCAGAGTTTGCCAATCATCTCATTTCAATCGATCATATTTTTTTAATAAAGATACAGGGGTTCGAATTCTCCACCGTAATAATAAAGGCAAAAAATTTGATAATTTAGAAGCGCTGGAAATTAGAAAATCCCTTAATATGATTTCTAGTTTATCAAATTACCAAGTAAGTTTATCGCATAATCCTCTTCTAAGGAGTGGAAGGGTGCATGAGGGAAGGCGTGCATAGCGCTGAGGGAAGGGTGCATGGGTTCGCTGCTTTGATGCGCCACAGAATAGCCGGGACGAGTCAGCGCTACCGGAGATCGGAAAACACTCTTGTCCAGGCCGTCGCCCAGTGGCATGGCGCGCCCCTACATCGTAGATGGAGAATTTCCCTCAGGCCATTGTAGCATAAGTGTTAAATATGTTATTTTAATTTAATTTATTTTTTGTTTTTATATTATATTTCTACAATGTGTAATTTTCTATTCTTAAAATGTATTCTTTTTATATGGCAGACAGAGTATTGCACTCACCGCTTTGTTCTGCTGAAATAAAACATTATTATTATTATTATTATTATTATAAATATTTTTCCAGCGAACCGCTGGGTTCCTCCTGAAAACCCCCTTATTACCCCTTCCCCTTTCGTCCGTTCCCACTCCAATACCTAAATATTAATGTATGTCTGTCATTACTTTGTATCTTATGTTAGTCTTAATATAGTCCTGGCGAAGGAAGGGTACTTCCTATACCGGTGAAGTGGTTTAAAAAAACGGTACGTGTTTATATTATAATGTAGAAATAATTTTTAATATTTATCTCTAAATAATGCCTCAAAGTGAATATGCTTTTATTGAAGAAAAAACATTACATTAATTCGTTTTTTTTTAAATTCTGTGAAAGATAAAGATATTATAATACATTTCAATCAAATATTTATTTAAAATAGCATCTCTTGAATTTATTTTCTTATTGGTAATAATAATAAAAGTAATTTCTTTTTTAACGTTTTAAAATAATATTTTATTAACATTTTTGATTAATCATTTGCCTACTTTAATCATTTTTTATGTTTATAATTTGTCTATTCTTACATTATTGTGTTCTATGTTTATCATGTGTCTATACTTTACATTATTATTTTTTAGTATTTTATATACTCCCGTTGAGGAATGTATCGCTTTCGAAACATACAAAATAATTTTTAACGCATTTATATATAGGCAAAGATATAGTTAAAATATTATTTTTTGTTAATATTTGTTAATATTTGTTAATATTTGTTCATATTTGTTCATATTTGTTCATATTTGTTAATATTTGATAATATTTGATAATATTTGTCAATATTTGTTAATATTTGTTAATATTTGTTAATATTTTTTAATATTTTTTAATATTTGTTAATATTTGTTAATATTTGTTAATGTTTGTTAATATTTGTTAATATTGTTAATATTTGTTAATATTTGTTAATATTTGTTAATATTTGTTAATATTTGTTAATATTTGTTAATATTTGTTAATATTTGTTAATATTTGTTAATATTTGTTAATATTTATTAATATTTGTTAATATATTTGATGAAATTAGTTGGACTATTTTATTGATAATAAAACAAAATATGTATTTAATTTTTAATATTTTTAACAAATAACATCAAGTTTTTTCACAAAACAAACATTTCCAATGTTACAAAACAAAAATAAACTACGAACTCAAAACTCAAAGTCAACCGGACATGGAACTTTGAGAGCTTATTTACATAGATTCAACGTCACAGCAGCCCTCATTGCCTACGCCAAGGCTTAACTTGATCAACCCGACGCCATGCTTAGATATCTCCTTTGAATGAAGTTACTATAGATAACGACATGGGATGACTTAACCATGCAAAACAATTAAATAATTAATAATAATAATAATAATAATAATCGGATGATTTTTATAGCGCCGTTTTTGTGAAAAATCACCTCAAGGGCGCTGTACAAATCTTACTTCCTATTCTTACATTATTCCTATATTAAATCTATGACTTTTTTTTTTGGACACATTATTTATAAACCATATAAAAAGATGCAGTTAGATTATCAAAATTAAATACGGCTTGGTCTAAGTTTTCATACATGTCTAATTGAAAAAAAAAAAAAAAGCTAACTGTTTTTATTCCTTACGATATATTGCAAAACGCTAATACAAATGATAGGAATTATGTAAAGTTGGGCAGCGGGTGAGGACGGGGGCTGGAGGTACTGATCTTTTCTTCCAATCTTCTTTGTCTTTGTTGGTGACGGGACGCTTGGTGTTGGTCTGCCATGCGCTTGTCAGCCGGCTTCAGGATCCGGAAGGAGCACTTCAGCGTATTGTCCACTGACATCATTGCTCCTGCATTATCGAATTCCCCGCAGTACCAATTGCTTCTTGGCAAAGAACTCATACTCGTCCTCTACCACCTGATGCACCCGGCAGATCAGGTCAAAGTCGTGCTTGTTGAGGAACTTGGCCATGGCCAGGAATTAAACTACCACAAACCAAACGAATTATTGGAAAATGACTATAAAGCACAGGATCACTTTTTTTTTCGTTTTAACAGCCTTTAATGATAAACGGAAAGCTCACACAAGGCGCTAATTTAAATATTTTTGAAAAAACACGCTTCGCACGTAATGAATATATAAAATTTTACATCACTATTTTCATCGTGGCTATGTCCACGAGTGGGAGATTCTGGTATGCTATTATTATATAGACAATCGTAATTAAGTAATCGTAGAAGAATGTCCTCCTCATCATTTTCCCTATGGCACATCTGTGCTGAACCATGTGACTCCCGATGCCGTCGACTGGCTGAATAACTTCAGCATCCCACTATGACCTCCACCAGCTATCCTCCACCATACGAAGAAGAAGAATTAAATGGATTGGTAGATACCTGCTCTTAGTATCGGCCTGGTGAAAGACCACCATTCAGAAACGTATCGTTGCTTGAAATAGTTTATGCTGTTTTTTTGTAACTAGATCTGAATAGCCAGGTACTTCCCCATCGTCCTCTTTCCCTCGCAATACTCTTCTGCCTTACAACATAGCTCAATTGGGATATCATAGCCTCCCTGGCTCCGGCTAGCAGGGAGCAGTTAATAACAATAAAAATAATTGTATCACTTATATTGCGCCGTTTTTGTGGGAATATCACCTCGAGGGAACTTTACAATTTAATTTATCTAACCTATAACTTATCACTTAGGCTAATATCTAATAACTACCAACTAAGATTTGACACTTGTGCGGAATTCACAGAAAAAAATAAATAAAAGCAAAATACGAATTTATTTTAATTCTACGCGTGAATGAACCCATCGCGGGTCCTCCCAGAATTAAAGATTTATCAATTTTTCTTATTTATTATCAGCAAACTAAACTTATTACGTCATTTCCACAACACATTATTATCCCTCAAACCAATCTCTTGTTTTCCCACTCATTTCTCCTAAACAATGTTTTCCCGCCAAAAATCCATCTGTCAAAACCAACAGCTTTTCCTTTTGTTTTCTACGTTTAAATAATGAATAAAATCAGACATGAAAGAAACCTTTCTAGGAAACGTTTACTCATTCGTAAACCAACTTTTATATTAATGTATTATTATTCCTGAAAATAAGTACATACATAAAAACCTGGTTTAATTGACATTTTTTACTAATTTTTACATTAACTCCCTACGGGTGTACCTGAGTTTTCTGAGGGTACTGAATTGCAACATCCCATGTTAAAACTTATTTGATTTGATAGGTACTGCCAATCTAAAAAAAAGAATATAAAACACTGTTTCAGATGGGAGATATACCAAATAATGTTTTTATTTTTTCTTTAAAACCCAAACCATGAACCTATGAAATAGCAAGGATCTTAGATCAAATACGGGTATTAATTTGGATTAATTAAAAATAGGAAAATCGATTATTCGGCGTCATAGGGTTGGCATTACCTCGGAAAACGTCGAAATAAATGCATTAAATAACATTTAAGATGGCGTTATGTGATTCTTGTGATTTTTAGGTGTATATTAATTTTTGTGAAATCTTAATATAAGTGCAGTATTTATTATCTGCCCTAACTGAATTACTTGCTTCTTATTGTAATTAAGTACAAAAAAAATTTTTTTTTAATAAAATGCGTATTAAGATTGCTATGATTGTAAAATTTTAATAAAAAATTGATGGAAAGTTTCATTAAAACCACCATGATAAAACTGTTAAATATACTCCTTAGAATATGCAACAAGAGAAGGATTAATATTTTCTTTTATCTACAACACTTTAAAAAGGGAAAATTAGAAAAATTACTATCCTAACTGTCGATAATTAAATAGTTCCTACCGAAGTACCTTCACAATTTTTTTTATTAAGTAATTTTTCGTATGTTATTTATATATAACATGTTTGTGATATAATTTCACTTTTTAGGTTTCCAAGTGGCGCATGCAGCAGTGAAAAAAACAGAATCGTGGTTCAAAGCAATGCAATGTGACTTGAGGGTTGGGAGCCGCCGACCAAGAAATCTTTTCTGTGCTCAAAACATTTTGAAGAACATTTCGTCAAAGAACATTGAACGCAACTCGATTAAAGAATGACCCAATTCCCACAACATTATAATACATATTTATTATGTTATGGAGTTATAAAAATAAAATAAATTAATTATTATATCCGTAATATTGACTACAGTTTACTAGACTTCTTAAAAAAAAAACTCATAATTTAGTACACTATTGTTTAAAGAAAAACGTATTTTATTTCAAGAAGGCGTGGGTTAAGAAAAAAATAAACAATTATAAACAATTATTTATTTTATATATGATTTCATTCTTTTTATATCAATCTTATAATATATTCGTTTTTTTTATATGACAGACTAATGTACAATGTACTTTGCCCTGACGATGGAATGGTTGTTAGGCGTGAAAAATAAATGTGGTTAAAACAAAGTGTGATTGAGTCATTTGACTAATATTATTATTAATAAAATTACCACGAAAAAACTTTGTTTACACCACTTTTTAACACGTAATACCCGGAGGTTCAAAATAAAACACATTCGGCGATGGTGGGTCCAGATCGACCCGGCTGAAATGATGAAATTAAAAGGCTTTTTTATGCATTTTTCGTTCATATCCTTACTTTTATATAATATTATGTAATTCCTCATAAACTCATAACATATCCCTTATGTTTCTTGTATGAAGATGGAAGTTTTAGAAATTAGTATTCCGTAAATGTTGCGGTTCGTCGATATACAGTAGCGCGGGTATCCCATGCGACAGCAAAACGACGACTGAATCGATATCGTCTCGAGACAGCCGCAGCCGGGTGCTGCTATGATGGTCGGGAGAATGAGGAGGGCAGTCCGGGAGGGGGGATAAGGACTCGTCCCAGGAAGTTAGTGGAAGCGAACATTTTTGATTCTATATTTATTAACATTTTCGGGAAATCGACGGTGTGCATTTACAAGTATATCATGGATTATTTAAAATACCAGAAATAAAATCACTTATTTAATTCTTCCTTGTTGCTGTACCTCTAATAGAAAGATGTGTAAAAATAAAATAAATTAAATTTATAGCCATATTACATGATGATTGCTTATGCAAATATTAGAAAGTATTATAAAATGGCGTTCTTATTTGAGTATTTAATTTACTGACACATTAATTTGTCACAATTAAAACCATGGAATGACATACATTTTAGTTAAAAATACTAAAACTTTTATTTTTCAACAAAACAAATTTAAATGAACAATTTTCATTAAAAAATTAAAGGAATCCGGAATTTGACAAGTCCATTTGCAACGGATTCACTCAGATTTCCTACACTAACTGCATTATCACTTCCATTTTCACTTTCAGATATTTCCTCTAGTAATATGTCTTCCGGATCACTTTCAAATTCTGGATTCAATGATTCGAATTCCAAGTCGCCATCATCACTGATCTCACTGTTAAGTAGCTTTTCAATCTCATTATCAGCTAAATAATTTTGCCTTGCCATTGCGTTAGTACGGTACGAAATAAAAAAAAAAATAAAACAAAGTTATAAACATATAATCACTATTATTTTTAATATAAATAAAATCACGAAAATAACAAGGCGTTAAAAAAATTATAGACGTTATTATTGAAATTTGTATTCATAATATTCTAAATATAGTTATTGTTTTGAAAATTAATTTAAGAGAGCTATTAAAAAAAATCTAATTTCGTAACATCCAAATTTATCTAATTGTAATAGAGTTGTATTCGTATTTAAAAAAAATTAAACCTTTATTTATGTCAAAAGAATGATTTGTTTCCAAAATATGGTTGGCAAATTCAGAATATTTATTATTAAAAGTCTTTCCTATGTAAAAAAGATACAATCGTTAGTTATTAATAATCGTTATTTTTTTCATATTCATTTTATAATAATTATACATTTATTGAAGAAGATATTATTATTATTATGTATCTGCTACATAAACAAAAAGCTAAGTAAAGTTATAAAAACACGTTAGTGAGGCATTTTTGTCACCCCTTCCCTTACGGTTCTAGAAAATCTCTCGAGCTCTGGTGCTCTGTACTCAGTACAGGTTACGCATTTAGAATTGTGTATTTTGTAAGTTGGATAAAAGTGAATAATTTACATGTATCACTTACGTAAATCATTTTATAGAAGTACATTGGTACATATGTACTTAAGTAAAATATTGCATATACGTGCTGAAAACGTGGAAAAAACATCGGCCACGCGTAAAACGCATGACACGTTCATTACAACCGGTAGACCGCCATACTGACGACCGCGTATAGTGGTTCGGTGAGCGAAACCCGCACTACCGCACTACTCGGCAAGTTATCAATGCACGCAAATGTACGTATATAAAAAAAATCCCAATTTATCGATAAAACTTTTTTTTCTGTTGCGTTCGATAAACACTTATATATTTTAATTATTTTATCCAATACATAAATGTATTGCTGAGGGACTCATAAAATGTTAACTCTGTATATTTATAGAGATATTTAAATAATTACATACATGTCAAATCAGTTGACAGCACCGGCCAGGATTAGTTAATAAAAACCATTGTTGATTTTCGAAATGAATTCAGTATCTACGTAATTGATTCATTAATAATATAACGTTATTGAGTCCTTTGTCTGGCCCTTGGAGCAATGTAATACAAAGCAATTGCTCGCTCTATTCAGTCTATTCCAACTATTCTACTCGAGTGACAACTCTCTGCGAAGTATTTGGTAGGGGCATGCAATTAAATCATTCTCTACGGTGCTTCGATAAAACGTTTCAATTAGCCATTTGTCTAGACTTGGCGCATCTTACTTGTTACTGGGGAGTGGAATCCTTGTGTTACATTATAAAGTTTATAGTGCTCTGCCTTAATCATTCGCACTATGTGAACGTAATTGACAGGATAATAAGATTTTCTGTGTCTTTGAAAATATTTGAAGTTGAAAGGGTTAAAGAGAGACAGTACTGTAATTTTTACACATTTGTTCTAACTGTGGGTACATTATTTAGAAAGTACGAAAGGAATCTCATAATAACTTTGTCATGGACATCGGAACTAGAGTTGACGCAGACCCAGATGCCTAACGCAAAATGAAAAAAGGTTTTGATGTAATAAATGATTAATTCGTAGAACTCCGTTTCATTTTATTATTAAATTTAATGTAAATCTAATTTAATAATGTTATTATTAAGTTCTCCAAGAATTTTTAGGCAGTTTGAAAATGGCCTTTAACGCCGAAACAGCTGTTACAATAATAAAGACTAAAATACTTGCAGAACTTAATAATAACATTATTAAATTTGATTTATATTAAATTTTAAAAAAAAGCAATAAAATTCAATGGAAAATGAAAAAATGTTTTTGGTGTAATAAAAAGAACACATTGAATTTTTTTTCAAATAAATGAAAGTAAAAACTATTACAACGGTCAAATATACACTTGTTATCTATTTATCGTGATGAGGTTTGACAAGGACATCACTATTCAAAGTATATACATATGTCCACCAATACACACACGTGTTTTTTTGGGTTACCTTTAATTACTCAACCTGAAACACCTGTGATTTTATTTTGAAAACGACCATATTGGATTATTTCTATAACTTTTCGAACTGCATTTTAACGTTACGTGACTTACTTGTCCTAAGAAATTTCAATTTAATTAATTCGTGTTGTTTCACAATTAATTCATTTAAAAATAATAAATAGCATATTTGCGCACGTTCCAGAGTGGAAGATACTCTCAGTATTGCCCTGGTGAAACATCACAATTCAGAATTGAAACGTTGCTTGAAATGGCTTTTAGCCGTGTTTGGTGACCAGATCTGAATAGCCAGGTATTTCCCCTTTTCCCCACCTTCCTCTCCCGCTTCTCCTTCCCCTTCCCAATACCTTCAGCCTCACAACATTCCCCAATTGGAAATGCCATAGTCTCACTGGCTCCAGACGGTTGGGAGCAGTTTGGGACTCTTGTGAGGTATTCATATAAAAAAAAAAAAAATCGAAGAATATTGAAAGGTATTGCTTTTTAATTTTTTACGAGTATATTTTACTTTACTGTTAAAGCATATTATGTCAGTGTACTTTACAGTTAATCTGCATATTAATTCAGTGTAATTATGCCATACTTTATGTACATATTATACCAGTTAAATGTTTAAATACAATAAATCTTTAGACAAGAAAGACGTAAAGTATATTTTAATTATTTATTTAATTATTATATTATATTATGTATGCCCTATATGGACTTCTACATAGTTAGTTAGTTATAATAGTCAGACGGGTGTAAAACACACAACGGTAGGTAACTATGTAAAATAACGAACAAATACAGAAATAACATAGTGTAAGTACCATTCCAAGTAATTAGCTACAGAAGCAAATATTTAAAACATACGTCCCATTCCCTGATACCTCTACTCTAGACACATATGTTAATAATTGTTAAGGATGTATTCAATAATCGTCTCTTTGTTTTTGTTTTCCGAGCAGTTAATCATATCTATCATGTCTGAAAATGTATTATCTTCTGCGTGAAGTCTAGGTACAAGAGAATTTTTGAATGTCTCTGTCCTGAAATTATTGATACAATTGAATCAAATTTTAGATTGAGTAGTTCTAGTTGGATTATTAAATTTAATTAAGCTGACGATATACCAACTCTGATGTATGGCAGTGAGGCATGGAACTGGCAGAGGAAGGATGAAAGTAGACTGAATGCTGCAGAAATGAGATCTCTGAGACAAATGTGTGGTAAAACCATGTATGATCGAGTGAAAAATGTTGAGATTCGTAAAGAATGCAAGGCTGATGTAAGCGTAGTGAGCAAGATTAAGAAAGGACGCTTAGATGGTTTGGGCATGTAGAGCGAATGAACGAAGAAAGGAGTGTAAGGAGAATATATGACGCGAATGTGAATGGAAGAAGAAGCCGGGGACGTCCAAGGAAGACGTGGCACGATCAAGTGAATCAAATACTTGAGTCGGGCCATATCAGAAGTCGGAATACCAGAAGAGAATGAATGAGACGTTGTATGAAAGTGAATGAAGCAAGAAGTGTATGCCAAGATCGAGTTGTTTGGCGGTCCGTCCTCTCTGCCTATCCCTGCGGTGAAACGGCGTGATGGTTAGTTAGTTAGACGATATCAGGGCTGTCTATGAAACCATTAACAATTTTGAAAATAAAAGTTATTTAAGAAACAAGTCTTCTATCTGAGAGTTTTAATAATTTTAGTTATCTCATTAAGTAATTGTAATTTATAGTTTCAATAGGTACTCCGAGTTGATAGTTAATACATCGAAGAAATTTATCTCAAACTAACTTTTGATTCCCCCTACCCTTTATACTG
>JAHDVE020011750.1:0-35801 GCA_022606495.2 Halesus radiatus
AAAACCCATAAGAGAAAATCAAGAAAAAAAATCCATAACGGGTTATGAGCCTGTCGTCAAACTAAGTTCATTAATTGTTTTTATTTTTTTATCTGATAATACTTGTTCTTTAACAACGTGAAAAAGCGCATTTTATTTATTTAAACGGAGTTTATTCAAATAACAGTCGTCATCACAATAATGGTTCAATTGAATGGAATTAATTTAGGTAGTGAGCATTACACTGCAATCATCATTTATCATTCAATTAGGCGACAAATTGACATGCATTAATTGCATTCACTTAATTACTCAATCGACTGCATTCAAATATATTATCACGCTAGAATTACGTATGGCGTTGCACGCGATTGCGTAGACATGTGTACATTGACTACACGTTGGCACAGTAAATTCCACATTATATTAAGGGTTACTATTCATGTATTATCATATTAAAAATGAACAATAATTTTTTTTGTACTATTTCGAAAAAAACAATTACTTTGTTTTCAAGATTTCGAAGGTTATAAATTTTGCCCTTAAAAACAGCAAGTATTTTTTTACTAATAAGGACAATTTAATTAGTCCAGTTATATCGCCATACTGTAATTACTGCTCAAGTATTATTTTTCTCTTTAATGAAAAAAATCCAATTCTGCAAAATAAAGCAACACGAAAAATATTACAGCCCAACGAATAAGAGACATGTTAAAGGAGCTAATTAATAATAATGTTATGACGGTGAAGCAAATATTTTTGAATATATAAAAATTTTGTATATAAAGTGAACACAGGGATGACGTAAAAGGAACATAAAAAGAAAATAAATGACACTCACGAGGTACACGGACATGGGACGAGAAATGCAAAACAAATTAGGTTGCCATCAAGGAAAAAATACAACATTATGTACCTTGGCATCTAACTATATAATTAAATTTAAAAAAGAAATTACTGCGAATGGAAACATTTTTAATTTAAGAAACCGAATAAGAAAATATGTCTGTCACAATCATTATTGTTAAATTTGTAATTGAATATCCTTAAATTTCAAAATATGCTTTGTCAAATGTTACATGTTATGTGTATCTATGATATTTATTATATGACTATATATTTATTTTGGTAAATTATTAGCACACCCAATGACATAATTAAAACACTAATTAATAACGTTAAATGTACCTACTATAGATTCCATCTAATAACTGCAGTAATGTCTAATGTTGAAAATATGAATAAAAGTACAACACAATTTACGCAAAAAAAAATTTTTTTCAATTATTAATTATTTTCATTAAGATTTAAAAACCTCATTGTAATATTTAATCATTGAAGAAAATAATATTAACATAACCTAAACAACTGAAAATAAAAAAAAATTCAGTCGCATCTGGGACTTGAACCCAAGATCTCTGCCTATCCGGGGCAACCGCCTTAACAACTTAGCTAATGAGACCAGTTCAATTTATGTCATCTTCATCGATATCATACCATAAATTCAAGATTTGTCAATATTATTCTCATATTAATCGGAGACTCTGTCTAGTTTGCAATTGCGTTCGTTAGGAACTCTGTAATACTCATAAAGATAGCTCCCAATAATATGGGATTAAAAATGGAGAATAATATTGACAAATCTTAAATTTGAGATACGATATCGATGAAGATGACATAAATTGAACTGTTAGCTAAGTTGGTAAAGCGGTTGCCCCGGATAGGCAAAGGTCCTGGGTTCGAATGCCGGATGCGACTGAAATCTTTTTATTTTCAGTTGTTTTTTTTTCGTTTTCATGTTTCATTTAGGTTATGTTAATATTATTTTCTTCAATAATAAAAATATCCTTTTGCTTGTTAAAATTTTATTTTTTTTATATTTATAACTGCAAATAAAAAATCGTAAATTAGTGATCCGGGGTAATTACAAGATTAAAAAAATAATGTAGTTGACCTAGGTGTCGTACAACTAATAACAAAAAAAGCCTGAACAGTTGATTAAAATGTGTTTTTTTTAGGAGTGATTCATCAACGATTCTTCTATTATGTTGCTAATTTATAGCGGTGTTGTCGGTAAAAAAATGATAATTAATCATATTTGATGGTTTACAAACTCTAAAATACGAATTCTTTAGAAATGGTTGTTTAATTCTATCGATTCCTTTGTAGGAGTAATAATTTGTACGTATTGTTTATTTTCCGATAATTTCAACAGTTCAGGGTGAAAAATTAATATTAACGGATTTTTTCTTCGTTGTATTCAATTTAAAATAATGAAAATCTATTAGTACCATTTATCAAACACCTTGAGGATGCTTTTGACGACTTAGGTGGCTTTAAGAGTTATTGCGAAATTTTGTCCAATAATAACCAGGTGGTTATTTGGATTGGATAGAGGGAAGCGTTAGTTTAAAAAATGAGTAATATTCATAACACATTTAGTAGATAGAATGAATAAAAATAATTATTACACATCAATACACCAAGCATAACTGGAGCATTTGGTTGCTTATAATAGGCAATCTGACTAGCTGGGAACTAATATCGTCTTAACTTGACATGATACCGCTTGTACAAATTTAAATTTAAAAATTTAAAAAAAAATTGTAATAATTTTCACAATTATTAATTAGTTTCAAAAACGTTACAGGTTTAATAAAATTATTATCTTTGAATAAAATGGAGTTATACAATATAAATCTGAACAAATAAAAATAATATGTAGTGTATTTGCGCACGTTCCAGAGTGGAAGATACTCTCAGTATCGCCCTGGTGAAAGACCACCGTTCAGAATTGAAACGTTGCTTGAAATCGCTTTTATCCGTGTTTGGTGACCAGAATAGCCAGGTATTTCCCCACCTTCCTCTTCCCCTTCTCCTTCCCCTCCACAATACCTTCAGCCACACAACAATCCCCAATTGGAGATGCCATAGTCTCACTAGCTCCATACGGTTGGGATCAGTTGAGACTCTTGTGGGGTATTCATATAAAAACATATAAAAAAAATATATTAAAAAAATGTAACTATGCGTTTGGATTATTTTCGGTTGTTTAAATATTCTCAATTTTATTTTCATAAGAAGCAATCACTTTGTGGTTTGACATTGTATTAAGTAAATGAAACACGTTGTTATAAAACACAAATATATTTTATTTTCACCAACCGGTTTCGCTTAACTCAAGCTTCATCAGGGTAATTTATTATTAGTTATGTAATATATCATTAGTTAATTTACCATGATGAAACTTGAGTTAAGCGGTTGGTGAAAATAAAATATATTCGTGGTTTACAACAACATTGTTCAACGTGTTTCATTTACTTAATTCTCAATTATTATTACTTTTTATACAATATTATATACTTTCAAATATGTTATATGTTATGATCTTATTATTTAAGCAACAATCCCTCACCAATAACAAGAACCTTGTTTCTTAATCGTGAGGAACAGATGTCTTATGTTTTTGTTACACTATGTGAATCATGTTTTATTTATATACTCGTATTTATTATTAAAAAAAGACAATGTTAAACAAATTAAAAAAAATTTAAAAATGTATCTATGTAATTTAATAAATAAATAAATAAAAATATTACTAAATTTATCTTAGCTCAATATCTTAAGTAATCAACATTTTATTAATAAATAAGTATTTAAAATAAAATGAAATAAATAAATAAAAAATTATTAATGTTGTCTAAAATCATGAAACTGTAAAAAGGATTTTACAAAAAAAGTTTTTTCCAATAATTACTCGTGTAGCACTTAGAAATACTTAGTTTCATTAAAAACCTTTTTTTAATATTGATGGTATATCGGACTTCCATAAAGAATAATAATGATTCATATTGTAATTACCATCAATAAAATTTGGAATCTATAAGGTTTCGTTATTATCCGTGCGTTGATATTTTTTCCATACGTATTTTCAAATACCACCCGAAGCTTCAATGGCTCACCATCAACTCATCTCAACTCAGCCTCTCCTCCTGAGACTTATTTCACCTGATTTACTCAACTCAACCTCTCCTGAGAGTTATTTCACCTGCCCTGATAGTGGGGGGAGGGGGGTGAGATTATTCCAATGGCCGTCTTGCTGGAATATATCCTACATCCATTAACTTCTCGACACTATCTTGTCACATCCCCTATTTAACAACAATCTGTGTCTAGTACCAAAACGCCAATAATAACAATGCACCAATCACTCATATCATGTGAATATAGTTTCTTTGTGGAACCGAAGACAGTCATACATCATATGCGCGAATGTCAAAAACTAACTACCTAATTACACATCTAGGTGTGAAAACAACAATGAAAATTAACTTTTCTCACGATTTATTTGTGGTAGGTACGCCCCTGAGAATCCATGCAAATGTTAATTAATTTTTAATTAAACATATCATGAAAGTGCCGCTATCATACCGCAATAGTTAATGAGATTTCAGAATAGCGTGGATGTCGCAAAACCTGACGGATCAAAAGTAAGAAATATATATATATCTTACAAGTTGTCACGAAAGGATGAATATTTTATAAAACCCAGATTTTTCGAACTGACCGTATGAGGGAGTAAAACCTTGAATATTAGTTACACATATAAATTAACTAGCATTGTAGGCCTTTATCGGATTTTTTTTTTAATAAAGTAATGAAGTTGTGAATTCTTGCTTGTCATTAGGGTGCCATAATTGATTTGACAGCGAAATTAATTATCTCCAAATAATGAAACATTCATTTGAATATTTTATTTCATTCCAAACGTTTATTTTTTTCAAAATATATATCTAAATAATAGCGAGTAAAATTTATTTAATTAATTTGTGTTGTTCCACAATTAATTCATTTAAAAAGAATATATAGTATATTTGCGCACGTTCCAGAGTGTAAGATACTCTCAGTATCGCCCTGGTAAAAGACCACCATTCAGAATTGAAACGTTGCTTGAAATGGCTTTTAGCCGTGTTTGGTGACCAGATACCTTCCTCTTCCCCTTCTCCTTCCCCTCCCTAATACCTTCAGCCTCACAACATTCCCCAATTGGGGATGCCATAGTATGAGAGAATATAGATGGCAAAACGAATTGTCAATACCGATATTATGACATATTTACGTAAAATACTAATATTATTCTTTGAGTTAAGGTTTTCAAAAGGGTGCATAATTTTATAACTTATGTTTAATTGTGGTTTACCATGAATATAATATAAAATTATGTACGACAAAGCTCATCCTTATTTTGACATTTGAAATTCTAACCTCGATAACGACCAGCCATAGATTTGGAGCGTAATGACGGGCTTTGATAAATTGAACCTATTTAAACTATGAATACTATCTTAGAAAGAAAAAAAACTGGTATTTACGTTATAACGTCATATTTGATTAAAAAATGTACTTAAATTCCTCATTGTTTAATAAGTAAAATTATTTCAAAAAGGCCGTATATTTTATGAAATCAAAACTATTTACCCTACTATAGATAAAGTGAAGCAATACGTAAGCTTGATTTAGCACTAAAAACTGTTAAAAAATGCAAAAATCGATCATCAATTTTTTTCATTCGTCCCTAATGAATTATAGCACATTGTTTATGAAACGGGAACTGCAAGTATTTTTTGCTACCGGTGGTAGTTTTCTATCGCGTCCAACACTCGACTGATATAAATACCAAGTGACATAAAACGCATAAATATAATTAATTTATAGTTTTAAAGGTGTTATTTAATTAAAATTTTAGCATCATTACAATCCGCAAAAGCGTGTTGGGTGGTGCGTGGATGATAGAAATATTACTATATTTTTTTTACACGTATTTTGATAATAATTAATATTAATGATTAATAATTAGTAATGATAATTATTCAGTTTTTGTTAACCATATACGTGAAACAAATCATTATTTTGACATAAATAAAGTAATCATGATAGCCTGTATAAAAAGTGGCATTAACCCATATATTTCCCGCGCATTTATTATTTAACCTATATATTTCAACGCGCGCCCAACATTTGCACACGGTTGACATTTGTCACATGAGAACGGGTCGCTTCTACGACTCGTTCTTGTTTCAACAGCTCGGCTGTGGAATGATCTGCTGGCCTCTGTGTTTCCTCCATCCTATAACATGGGTCTCTTCAAGACCCAAGTTCACTCCTTCCTATCCTCTAAAAGATCCTCCACACAGCATCCCCAAAGACGATGTAGGCCTTGAGGGAAATTATTTCCTCCTTGGTCTCCTGTGTGGAGTTACTGTAAAAAAAAAAAAAATCCAATTCGAAAAAGATATGCGTATTTTGGAACGCCAGTGCTCACTATTCGAGGGACTAAGTTCTATTCAGATTATAATTAAAATATTCTAAATGAAATACATAAAAGATAAAGACATAGTAAAAAGTAAAGGTCGCAACTGAGGATTGAAATCAGATCCTGCGGTCTCACATTTTTAATTTTCCCGGTCTTCTTTATCTGTTTCATATTTCATTGAGTATTTTAAATATTAACTTGCTTTTTTTTACGTCCAATTGCAATTGGTTTACAATTAGATACATTTAAAATTAAAGAATTGAAATTAAATCTATTAAATGTTATTAATAAAAAAGAATTTAATAGCCCATCTCTTCAATTTATTTTGACACTATAATTATTTTTATGTTGATGACGTCATTGTATCTTAATTTTGTTTGAATTTTTTTTTTTAAATATAAATGCATGTAATAATAATGTTTACCACAAAATAAAATAATGTTTTAAACAAACAATGTGTTCATCTAAACGCTGAGTTACGAAAATTTGTTAGAATCTTTAAAACAATTGCGTAAAAAAACATTTTGTTAACAGTTCGTGTATATCCATTAATACTAAATACAAGAGAATTATAAAAATTTTCATTGTTAAACATCAACGATGTCTAAACACTATATTAGCCAGATTATTGAAACGTTCCGTAAATAAATAAAAACGGTTTTTTAATATTACGACAATTGTCTTGGCCTCTCAGTGCCAAGTGAATACGCATCGTAATATTTAAGAAGTTCATACGGGATCATTCTTTTTATTGTTTAATTTTATTATTTAACATTTTTATTTTATTATGTAACAGATTTTATTATTTTACGTATTTTATTATTTGAGACAATTGTCTTGGCCTCTCAGTGCCAAGTGAATACGCATCGTAATATTTAAGAAGTTCATACGGGATCATTCTTTTTATTGTTTAATTTTATTATTTAACATTTTTATTTTATTATGTAACAGATTTTATTATTTTACGTATTTTATTATTTGAGTTTTTATTCCAGCAGGTTTGAGAGGACCGGCTATGCTAAAATGTGTGTGCTTTTACTACACATGCGTCGCAGGGAACTGATTTCTCTGCTAGATCAGAACCTCAGAATTGGTATCAGATTTTCATTGTCAACTACTGGCCTCTCAGATCAAAAACTACCACTCTGTTTTGGGTAAATTGTAAATTTATAACAAAACAATTATTGCGGAAAAAAAACTCTGCACCTACTGCCTAATCGATTTTAGTACCTACGCACTGATTTAATTTGGTAAGCAGATGGGCAGGAACGTCCGTTTAATATCTTTTAAATGCAGGGCAACTGAATAAAAGCCTGATCCCGATAAGCTCACACGAATTCAATGAGGATCGAGTAGCAGAGCTCACGACTCCTTGAAGGTGATTTAACAATAATGTTGCCAGTTAAATTTTATGTTGGCAATAATTATTTTTAACTTACAGGCTTACTGTAGAATCCTTTGATAAAGTGTAAGTAGAAAATGCGATGTAAAACCTTCATGGCCAAACATTATAACTTTTATATTAAATTCAAAATCGAAACACATGGATGGTACTGAGATTTTTGGTCGGTAATATGCTAATATATATATGGGGTGATTTTTCACAAAAACGGTGCTATACAAATCATCCAAATATTGTTATTAATATTAAGTATTAGGTTTATTGATTATTCAGTTGAATCTTTTGAAAATACTTTAACCTGACTCATCTCCCCTTTCAACATCCACTGTAGTGGCAAGATAATTGACATATTTATCGATAACCACCAAAATTTTTCAAAATTTTGCGAATATCTTGTAATCTATTATTTCTACCTTTCTATTCATTTCTCTCTTTCAAAAATCCTTAATCAATATTTTCTTTTCACCTAACCCAAAATGTATTTTCCCTTGTTTACCTAAATATCGTTGTACACCGTGATTGTTAGGTTGGTATTTATTTTTCACGTTATTCTTTGTAATTTGTATGGTAACCCTCAGTCAAAAAGTGTATAAAAATTATACTGTTTTAAGAAACATCACAACACAAGGGGTTGAAAATATAAAAAATCTCGCATCCACGTAAATACGGACTTTGAGGCGATGCCTTAGTGCGGTTATATGATTTATAAAATTAGACCAGAATTAATTTTGTCGTTGCCATTATTTTGGATTGCTTCCATTTTATCTAATGTTAAGCCTTTACTATTACGATAATGTATAAAATCTGCCACTTTTAAAATAAAGTAAACATTTTTTATAAATATTTAACACAAACAAACCAAACACCTACTATCTTCATTTTCAGGATATCCCAGGCGAAACAATTTTTAAAATAATCTAAATCCAACGTATTACAGTTATAATGATTTCTGATTAAGCTCCATGATGGTAAATGCATTAACTATTAATTAATGGATACAGACCTTTCCATATCTTAATCGTAAATCGAAGCCTCTTAGGAGTATCCCCCGTTGCGTTTACACGTATTTTATATGTAACTGCTCCAAACACTTATTAACCGCATTAACTATTGATTTATTATGGGAAATGTGTTTACAAAATTATTTTCAAGTACAAGAAATAATATTGTTAACCGTCTGCGTGGATCATTAAAATAATCTCATGGTAACCATCTGTAAGGCCTGTAACACTTTAAAAACAATATTGATTTATCATACAAGTAATTTCGATCAAAATTTTGAAAGGGGACGTTGTAATGTAGTAAAAAGGGGAATATCGAACAGCTTAAGGTCAAACTTTTTTGTTGAAGACCTCTTCAGTTTACCTTTTTTTTGTGCGTCGGGATGCGTTATTAAAAAGGTTATGATCTGTATTAACGCATTGATATTTCGGAGCAGCATGGAATTTATTAAGTTTAAGACAATTTTTTCAAACGATTGGTATTCACTTTGTGGCGTCATTATTAATAAATGAATTTTAAAATGTACATTGTTTTCACCAATTTATAAATATACATAGATATCTACATGTTTCGAAAGCCATGCTTTCTTCATCAGGAATATATGAATACAAATGTATATCTATAAAGTGGTGAAAACAAAGTGTTTTTTTTTTTTTTTTAAATTCAAGACACCGAATGTTTTTTTGCGTATCTACATACATTTTTGTTTTATGTGTAGACCATCAATTAAGGTCCTTTTTATTATATAATTTTTTATTTTATTTATTAGTTTTTATTGTAATCGTCGTCCCAAAAACAAAAGGGCACTTGTGCGATTTTGACGGTTCGGAGGATGATTGCAGTTCTGTTCGTCATTTGTTAATTTATACAAAATTGTATGTCATTCTTTAAAGAATATATTGCATGTGGTCTAAATATATTTTTTAAAATAATAAAAAAAACTTACACACCCGTATTTTCACTCCACAAAAAGTTAAAATTCGCCATTCTCAATTGTCAATTTTTGCAAAAGTGCCCTTTTGCTATTAGGACGACGGTATTAAGTTATTATAGATTTTTTTAAATATTTTTCGGTAAACACCTATTTTACCTATCGAAAATATATCTTTTTTTTCAGAAATTGAGAAAAAGGATAATTCAGAAATTTTTTCATGCGACACATAATTACTTTGTACAGTTCGTGATCAAGGTGGTGTACTCGTATATGAAATATCTCGGTGATAATGTTTTAATTTGTTAAACATTAATTATTATATATATATTTTTTTATAATAAATCAATTCTTTCCTATGTAATTGCTTTTTCTACTTCGAGACCTCAAGAAACAAATAATTTTTTAGAATTTGGGTGATTTATCACGTGGTTAAATTTGCATTTATAAATGTTATCGCCACCCATTGTTCGACCAGACAATTTAATATCTAGTAGGTACAATTTATAATAACCAATAATAGTCTTATGTATTACCACCCTTAAGGTGAAACAATAATGACATAATCGTGCTGTACAAATTTCCCTATTTTTTTTAAATGCTCATAATTGACTTATAAATTCCAATAGATATTAACTCCTGTAATAACATCCAATTGAACTGTTCTCTCGGGGGCGTTAGCCATATTTGCCCACTTCCGGTGGCTAATACAAACGCAGCCATAAATAACAACAGCTCCCCTTCCGTCCGTCCTTCCAACCTCCCATTGGTGGCCTGGGCCCAACGCCATCGGAACCAATAACAATAATGCAATAATATTACTGCATAGGAAATCCATTATTTCACGGCCACAATCATAATTGACCGGGAGCGCCATGCTGATGACAATTAAGATATCAGACAGGAACGCATCATTAAACATCCAATTTTACGGAATTAAAATAAACAATAAAACCTTCTGACAGTCTTTGCCAACGGTTTAATTACTAATAGTAATATTTTAATTAAATTTATAAGAAAAGGTGTGTATAGATACATTTTATACCTGCTGAATTTAAGATATTTGTCTTAATTAAAATTTGTAAGCCATTCGTACCTTAATAACTTACGCACACTATTTTAAATTGATAATATTTGGTACGCGTCACTCCATCGACGAGTACATATTGTAGATGTACGAGTAGTATATTGGATTAGAAGAATTTATTAAACGTTTTATTAATCTATGCTAATCGGCAACTACATGCCAAATCATATGTGGAAACTTTTTTTTAAGTTGAGTAAATGTGTAATAAATATAATAATAAATTATACCTAAGGTGTTTAAATAATAACAACTATTCTGAATTTGCAAATCATATTTTAGTAACCAATCATTTATTTGTATAAATTTTTTTACATTCAAATACAACCAAATTATTATAAGCAATAATTATTATCTGAAAAATCATACAAATTGAATAATCTTCCGAGAAAAAATACATGCTGCCGACGGGACTCGAACCCGCGACCTTTCGTTTACCGGACAAGTGCTCTACCACTGAGCTACGGCAGGTTATTCATTACCCGCCAAATTAGTCAACATGTACTAGTTCTTCAGACTACAATCATTGCTTATTACATTTTTTTCTCACTGGAAACAACCACGGCAGCATGTATTTTTTCTCGGAAGATTATTCAATTTGTATGATTTTTCAGATAATAATTATTGCTTATAATAATTTGTTTAATATTTGTGCTATGCATAAAAAAAAATCTTGTCTTGTAAACATTAGTTTAATCATTTAAAATAATA
Source organism: Halesus radiatus (assembly GCA_022606495.2). Lineage (NCBI taxonomy): Eukaryota > Metazoa > Arthropoda > Insecta > Trichoptera > Limnephilidae > Halesus > Halesus radiatus. The sequence goes on from JAHDVE020011750.1 coordinate 11,423, forward strand.
CAAATACAACCAGTTTACAATTATACAAATTTGAAATTTTAGACATCAGAAAAAGCGTTAATAGTGGATTAAATTTGATAAATAATCAAAAAAAAATAGCTATCTCTTGAATTTATTTTCATTTTAATATTAATAATAAAAATAATACCTCTTTTAATTTCTAATATAAATTTGTTATACGATATTTTATAATAATTTTTTATTAACATTTTTTATCAATTATTTACCTACTTTAATCAATTTTTGTTTATGTTTATAATTTGTCTATTGTGTTTTAATTTTTATCATTTCTCTATTATTGAGATAATTATTTTGAGTTTTCTGTATACTCCTGATGAAGAAAGCATCGCTTTCGAAACATGTAGATATATTTATATTAAAAAAGTGGTGAATACAAAGTATATTATTTAATTCATTTAAATATGTAACACTTCTTCAATAGATTTAAAATTACTTCATCGTGTCATTTTTAATCAAATCATTTCTTATCCAGTTGATTAAATATGTAATAGTTTGGAAAACACCAGCTGCTGTATGTTGCCCTTTCAAGTAACTGAGCACCACAAAAGTTCTGCGATTGTCCTAATTTTTAAATAGCGAAAATATTTTGAAGGAAATCAATACATTACATGAAGCGATAATTCTTTTAAAGGGCATAATAATAAATAAATAAATGTTTATTCCGGTATAAGGGGAGGTTATTGCAGTCCCACAGATTCCATACAAAATATACATGCAATAGTTATAAAGAAATAGTTAAAATATGAAAATATACAAAATATATGCAAAAGAAAAAAAAAATAGTAATAAGATATTAATAGTGATACATCACACATAAAACAAATATTAAAAAAAAAAAGTAAATAAATAAATACATCAAAATAACGCCTAGTATGGTGGTGTGGCATTTAAATTGTGAGTGTCCAATATCTTTCTCCAGTATGCGTCGATGCTGGGGGCTGGACTGAGGCAGGCCTCCATGATGAGGATATTCCTGGAGCTGTTTATTATTTCCCTCATTCCAGCCACCCTGGATCTTATAAGAGCTGCAAAACCGGAAACTCGCCTCTCCGTGAACATATTGGAAGCGGTGCAGTATCTTGGGAGGCCAAACATTATAATAGCAGGTAACCTTTCGTTATAATTTTTTTAAATGATGTATTTCATCTACACAAGAAAACTTTTTTGTAAAAAAGCAAAAAACAAAAAAAAAATAGAAAAACGGTTTAATAAAGACGAAAAAGATTTTGGAAAATTCTATCAAGGATCTAGGAATATCTGCGTTGTATGTATGCACGGTGGGCAAATGGGATAACCCGCCATACAGCTCAGTTTTACCACACAACACTCGCTTCGTTCTCTCTCATACATCATCGTCGCATGCATACTTTTCAGACTCTTGACATGACCCGACTAGAGTATTCGATATAAATATTGTCAGTTACTATATATCTGTAAAATTTTAAACTAACGTTAATTAACTATGTTACGCCCTGGGAATGTTTTAGGTGTAAGCAAAACCGACAGGCAAACCATAGGAATGATCCGACGCTCTGTAGAGGAGCGTGCGCCCTAAATTTTATGCTTAGACGGAAATCGATGATTACCTTGTATGATGACCACACCAAGGTACTATGGCGTGTCATCTTCAGTGTTCATCTGGGTTTGTGTGATTAGGAATTAAACTCTGTAAAACTTAATTATTACTCCAATGTTACAAGTATGAAACTATAATATCAATAAATTAACACCCGAAGGTACTGTGAACAGTTAACTTATTGACATGTTTTCTGTTATCATGTATTATTTCATAGTGCTCTCACACACACCGAGGTGAACGGAAGTTCAGGTGTATGAAGGGGACAGCATGACTTATGGGTGTACATAAGCGAATGACAGGTCGCCTGGTCCTTCTTCATTCCCTTATATACGACCATAAGTCATGCTATCCCTTTCATACACTTGGACATACGTTCGCCACAGTTTGTGTGAAAGCGCTATGAAACGATACTTGATAAATTGATAACAGATATACCAATAATTTAACTGTTCACAGCACCTACGAGTGTTAATACAATATGTATAAAAGTAAGAAATCATGGCTTTCTTCGATAAAAAAGGCTTACACTTATGACATACTCGTAGTATCTACCTATACGAGTATTCCCAAGACTTTTAATCATTTGATGGCTTCTTTTTTATGTTCAACTTTCGATTAGCTAAACAGGTGTACCATTACTTTGCAGACCGTCTAATCGACTTCAACTATCTGCATCACACCTGGTGTTGAACAAGTCCAGTGTTCAATAACGCTTGTGTTCTTAATAGCGGCGTTCATAATGCTCCTATTGGCATCCCCAAAACTGCGCTATATTATAAATATGACCGATGCATTCTCTTATTCGGTATCCCAAATGGTAAGGTAGGTATCTACCATCGAATTATCACTGGGGCACGAGAAAAATAAATCAGCTCAAAACCAAACCCCTCCTCGTTAATGCGGCAGTACGGTAATGGATTACAACGATAAATATTAAGTATTAATTTGATATCAGAGATCAGAACCAATCATAAAGGAACCTAAGAAGATGTGTTACTAACGAATTCTTCACTTTTGCTACTTCGTCATTGCTTGATTTAACATAAAGCCTAAAAGCCAGATCAATTTTTTTTCCTCAGAAATTAGAATTTTTATCTCAAGTTTACATAATGTTTGATCTATATTCTATATGAATCATTATATACACAGTCTACGTAGGTTCCGCCGACTGACATTCGCAGATTCCCGTGTGCTGCTTTGCTATGTCTAGTGTTTCACCTTATTCCTGTGACAGTAGCTGAGCCGCTTTGATAAAGTTCACACCGGTTATCAATAGGCGTTTGAATTGAATTGCATTGAATCAAATCGAATCGAATCGAATCGAATCGAATCGAATCGAATTGAATTGAATTAATTAAATTGAATTGAATTGATGAATTGAATTGAATGAATTGAATTGAATTGAATTGAATTGAATTGAATTGAATTGAATTGAATTGAATTGAATTGAATTGAATTGAATTGAATTGAATTGAATTGAATTGAATTGAATTGAATTGAATTGAACTGAATTGAATTGAATTGAATAGAAATAAGTTGAATTGAATTGAATTGAATTGACTTGAATTGAATTGAATTGAATTGAATTGAATTGAATTGAATTGAATTGAATTGAATTGAATTGAATTGAATTGAATTGACTTGAATTGAATTGAATTGAATTGAATGGAATTGAATTGAATTGAATTGATTGAATTGAATTTAATTCGAATTGAGTTGAGTATCGAATTGAATTGAATTATTGATTGAATTGAATTGAATTGATTTGAATTGCAATTGAATTGAATCTGATGAATTGAATCGAATTGAATTGAATTGAATTGAATTTAATTGTATTGAATTGAATTGAATTGAATTGAATTGAATTGAATTGAATTGAATTGAATTGAATTGAATTTAATTGAATTGACTTGAATTGAATTGAATTGAATTGAATTGAATTGAATTGAATTGAATTGAATTGAATTGAATTGAATTGAATTGAATTGAATTGAATTGAATTGAATTGAATTGAATTGAATTGAATTGAATTGAATTGAATTGAATTCAATTGAGTTGAATTGATGAAACAATATTTCTTCCACTTCTTCATATCGCCCTCAGTGTGTTGAAAACAACGTGCATGCAACACCATTTTATTAAATAACCAACTATTTCCGGATCACATCTCTTCTTCTTCGTATATCTTCATCCTCTCCAGCAGACTGGCCCAATATCAGCAGCCTTCCGAGGTGTTCGTCGGACATATTGGCTTGTTACAGGCCTGGTTACACGGGGATCACACGGCCAGCGGTCAGAGGGCCACAATGCCATGGGAGGGTCCCCGCTAGCGATAAACAACCTGGGCCCGCGCCCCGAGGCCGGACCGATCCAAACAACAATTATTTCATATTGCATTCAATTGAATTTGTTGCGTTTTTGATTCTGACATGATACACGCTGGATGCTTAAAGATGAAGAATGGGAATGCATACTATCTATTGATATTTACGTCAATCTCAATAGCTTGAGATAAAATATCACGAAGCTGTGCCATAGAAATAAAATACATTTATTTAAAAGATTTTACGGGGGTTGAAACTATAAACTGTTTTTCTCCCCTCTTGCATGGAAGTAACTCTCAGTATTGCCCGGGTGATAATGCCACTATTCAAAATGGGAACGTTGCTTGACGTGGCTTTAACTTTCTATAGATATTTAGTGAGCAGCTCTGAATACTTCCACATTCTAACCCCAAGTAAACATTGTTTTATGAATAAAAAATTATTAATTGACATTTTTTTTAAATCTTTCAATTGCAAATAAATGTAAATGATATGCATTGCTCATTCAAGTTTTTATTGATAGGTGCGTAACTCATGCGTACTGAAAGAGATCAACTTGTTTGTACCAAATAAATACAAACATGCCAGGAATCACGTGATATTTTATACATCCAAGAGACATTTTATACATTACGAAATAAGGATCGAATCAGTTCAAAAAAGACTAGCTTTTAGCTAAAATACTTCAAATTAGATACATTCAATTAATGTCGTGAAAAAAATCAAATAACGAGACGGGTGGTATTTATTGCAAGTTTCGTGTTAATCCTCTGAACAATATAAATAAAATAACAGCAGAATATCTTCATACCAAAACAAACCCTAAAGGTCGAATCACATCTATCAGCACCGGACAGTGCAGATACGTAAAGAGGCAGGCACGGCAAAATTAGTCTATGAACACATTCACGCACGTTGAAATAATAATAATTATAATAATTTGATGTTTTGTATAGCGCCGTTTATGTGAAGAATCACCTAAGGGCGCTGTACAAATATTACTTTCTTTTGATTGATTTTGAACGCAGAGAACACAACATCAGAAAACACCGCACATTGCATGATAATTCAGTTACTAATTTATTGTAATTTTTTATTGATGTTATATTTATTAGAAGGTTAGTGACTTAAGATGGGTTAGTACTTATTTATTGATATTATTTTTTTATTTATGGCTGGAGAACAGATTTTTAAAAGACCGAAAAAATCTAAAAAATTCTTCTCGGGATTTGACTGATATCATAATTTCTTCAAACGATTGGTATTCACTTTGTGGCATCATTATTAATAAATCAATTTAAAAAATATGCTTAGTATTACTACTAGTACTAATTAATTATTTAATAATGTATTCATATATTCCTGACGATGAAAGCATCGCTTTCGAAACATGTAGATATCTTTATATTAATAATGTGGTGAAGACAAAGTATATATTTTAATTCATTTACAAATAATTATAGTTAAATAACTAAATACAATATCTCGGACTAAAGATTGAATGGAATGGTCATGAATTGGAATTTTTAGGGATGCACAATTCCGATAGGTAAGCTGGAGCCATTTAATTAATTTAAATACCATCCAGCAAAGCTTGAACTGGATTCTTTCGGGACATTTGAGCAAGTGGATATTTTTGAAATTCTCTATAAAAATAAGGGAGTATTTAGAAACGACTGTGATAAGTTTTTCCGCAGCGTAGAAAACGGGTTGTAATTTGTTAATTTGATAATTGGGGAGACTTGCACATATTCCGTTGCAGTAGTCTAGATGTAAAACAACGTACGAGTTAACTAGCAATTTAGTCGCCTATGAGGTTAATACTCTCCTCTGTGGCGTACCTGCTACTTTACGTTTCTGTAATGCACGGTGCCGGTAGATATGAATTGACCTTTATAGTTGCAGTGCCATATTAACTTTATAAGTGTACTTATATTGTGAAAATTTTTTTTTATTTTAAAATTCGAATGAAAAACCTTTTGTTTATGAAAATTTAAAAAAGGTATATTCATGATTAATTAAGTATTAGTACATGTGTAAGTCTACGGGAAAATTGGCTTAAAAATAGTGTTATAATTAATAACAGGATACTTCTCAAGAAGAAAGGACTTTTAAAATGTATAATACTAGTGAAACTAAAGTATAAATTTGGGGGTAATGCAAGAAGTGCCTGTCAGTTTTTGCAAATTTGATTTATATTGTAGAAAGTGCTCTCAAATTTCACGACTTTAATGCTATGAATACATAGATTAATGAAATTGTGGCATATAGAATGCACAAGTCAAAATATTGTTTCAGCGTTCTTATACACCTGAATAAGAAAATATCTGGAAAAACCCTTGACTCTGTGCGGAATCGGGCGGTTCGCTTGATAGATTCGAAAATCTTAACAAACAGATTGCAATCTTTAGAGCACATAGGTAGGGTGGGAATACTACCGGTACTTCGATGGAAGATGTTCTGAGGAACTAGGGTTATTGATCTCTGCGGCACCGGTGCACAGTCGGGAACAGGGCCAAGCGCGCGCCCAACACAGTTGACATTTGTCAGATGAGAACGAGTCACTTTTACGACTCGTTCATAGTGTTCAACAACTCGGCCGTGGAATGATCTGCCGGCCTCTGTGTTTCCTCCCTCCTACAACATGGGTCTCTTCAAGATCCAGATTCACTCCGTTACTATCCTCCAAAAGACACTGAAGGAAATTATTTCCTTCATGGCCTCCTGTGTGGAGTAACTATAAAAAAAAATCTTCCTTCCTGAGCAAGTTACAATTTTAGCATAGGCACTTCAACAGTAGGCCCCAAAATATTGACATAGAGAAACGGGCTACAATTAATAATTTAATATTTGTTTTAGATAAGAACAAATATTGAGACAAGACAGTAAAATATTATGTGTTATTTTATTTGTATACCCCTCCGGCCAGGTGTCAAATAGTTTTGTGTATCAATAGGCTTTAAAAAGCTTTAAAATATTGGTGTTATATTTTAATGTCACCTTTTTAATTGATATTTTATGTAGTTACATAAATACTTGTGGCGTGTCGATTTATTTTAATATGCTACCGGTTAAAACAAGCAGTCCATTTTATACGACCAACTCGAGACAGCTAAATCCGTCGGTTGGGTTATGCGGTGAGTTAAAACTGCATGCTTTTACATGTAATTTAGATGCAAACCAGATTCTGCAGACTCGATTATATTATTGCGGAGGATGGGCGATTTTACGAATCTTTGAAGTTCCCACCCTTCGACCACGTCAATAAGAAATTCTGTCAACAACCCTCCTTGCAATCGTCGAAATTCGTGTAAACGATTTGTGCAATATATGACTTAATCGTAATTTTGCTGTAAATCGCCAAAGATCTGAAATAATACCCGGCGACCCAAGTTTAAAAAATGTTTTTTTTTTTTAATAACTTATTGAAGATTATAAACCTCATTGTAATATTTAATCATTGAAGAAGATTATATTGATATATCCTAAATGAAACACGAAACTGAAAAAAAGACAAGTTCACTTTACGTCATCTTCGTCGATATCATACCTCCAATTCAATTTGTCAATATTATCCTCCATTTCAAATCCCATATATATTGGCTGCCATCTTTATGATGATTACAAAGTTCTTCCCGAATACAATTGAAATCTGGATAGTGTCTCGTATATACCTATTTTAATGGAAAAATAATGTGTTTTTACCTGATCATGAACGTCTTAGCCGACTAAAGTAGGTAAATTTGAAAAGATATTCGACGGCCTCCATGGTCGAGGTCGACACACTTTCGTAACTTTATTCCAAAAAAAAATAAAATTCCCAGCAAAGCCGGGTACACATCAGCTAGTTTAAATATATATATACCTTTTTAATATCTTCCTATATACACCTTAAAAAAATAAAACTTTTTTTAAATATTTTTAGTCACAAAAATTCAAAATAGGAACATAACACCACTATTCTTGTAAAATACCTCCGCTTTTGTTGAAAAATAATACCACTTTTTTTCAAATTCCATATTCCAAATTCACCAAAAGTAATGCGACCTTATTAGGTCGCTATTAATTCATCATAAAGTCTTGTCGCATTGTACTGATCGTCAATGACTCTTCCATCGCACTACAGCGTTCACTCCCATACGGAGAAATTATATAATATATTATTTTATCAATCGCTGTTATCATTGGCGATAAATCCATGCTCGACCCGAAGGTGTAAATAGTGACAAATGCTTCGTATTCCTTAATCATATACCGGCAGGTCGGGTTCCGCCTCGGGTACCCGCACCCAGTACCCAGTACCTTGGCTCTCCTTGCGTGGAATGGAGATGGATTCATATGCATAAATGTTTCCTGCAGCACAGGTACTGACTTGTCCAAACGGAAATGTGATTATTATTCAAACGAATAAATTGCCCGACATTACTCGATCCTTAAAAAAAATTAAGACTAACAAACGATATTCTTTTAATTGTATTCGTTTTAGTTATTTATAGACTTTGCCAAAGATTTTTTTTTTGTTATGAAGTTGTGAATTCTTGCTTGTCGTTTGAGTGCCAAAATTGATTTAACAGCGAAAGTAATGCCATATGACGACTATTACTAGATATAAATAAAGAAACATTCATTTGAAAATCTAATTTCATTCCAAACATTTATTTTTTTGTTTTAAAATACATCTTAATAATAAAGTTCTTAAGTAGGTACCTACTTGTGTTTTCCATTTTGAAAATATTCTATCTAAATAAACCTTCTTCTTTTGAATATGTAATCTGTGGCTAACCAGAGGGGTATATCTATGTGGTAACCTCAATACAATATGGCAGGTTCAATGTTTTTCGTGCTAATTTTAAAACGTCATCCAAACTACTCCCTAAACATTCCCGGCACTAATAAGAATAAACTGTGCTATTTTCAGCGTAACCGATCGAATTATTCACCAAATCGACACACAGACATTCATTTTTATACATAGAGAAGATATATAGACTAGATTAATCATAAATCTTTTCTTGCATAAATTAATTTGTGTATTACATTATGTTGATTAATTTATAAAGCATATAACATAATGATAAGTATATAACATTGTGTAATAACTAATAATAATTGAGAATATTTAAACTAAAATATGTACAAATTCTGTTATGCCCTGTCAAGTCGATATTAGTTCCCAGCTAGGCAGATTGCTTGTTCTAAGGAACCAAATGCTCCAGTTATGCGTGGTGTTATATTTTGTAATTATTATGTTTCTTCAATCTATCCACTAAGTGTATTCGGAATAAATTAAAGTGACATTATTTAATATTTCTTCACACTCCCCTCTGCCCAAGCCAATGAACTATTTGATTATTATTGAACCGATGTGTGACGTATTGCAGGTTATGTTCATTTCTGGGGATTCTGGGGGATTAGTAGATCCTTTCTGGTGTGACTTTTATTTATTTAGATTTTCTAGAATTTTGTGTACCTGGATAATAACCTAATTTATGTACTTTTGACGGACGTTCGGGACATTAAATTCGTTGAAAATCTATTTTTCTCACATTTGGACATAAGCCTGGAAAATTTGAGATGTTTTCAGCTTCTTTCACAACTTTGGTGGTTCAAAGTGTGAAAATCTTACGGTAACTTTAATTTAACAATATCTTGCAAGAAATCCATTTTCTTCATAGTCAATATTGATTGCAATAGAATGTCTAAACTAAACACTTTGGATAGTCCTATATAGATCCTTGTATGTATTATCAATACCAAAAATAGGTTCTTATACCATGGTAAAAAATTATAGATTTAAAGTCGATGTACTGATTTGTTTATAAATCTAGTACGTCCTACCCGGCTTTGGAAATTTTTCGAGAACTTCTTCTTCATCTTCACACGTCTTTTTTTCAGTTTCAAATTTTAAATTCGAAATAAAAAAAAGAAAAAAACTGTGCAAATTCGTATCGCCTTTTGAGGGTTTTTGGTACTTCAGACTTGGCACAAACAGATTTTCTGCTTTATACTTATGGTCTGGAAACATCAGAAAATTTCATAACTAATATATTATTGTACAAGATGGCGCACAGATATTGGCTGGACTATATATAAATGAGACATTAATCATATTTCGAAAGCCTCCAGACTTCGAACTGAACATCGAAGCGGAGTTTGGTTTTCGAATTATTTGAACTTAATTAACGCATATAAATAAAGAGATTCAAGAATATACATACATTCGTTTCGTTAATGCCTTGACTGAAAGCAAATCACGATTTTTTTTTAGATCAGCAAAATTGCATTAGCTGTTTCGTAAGACCAACTCCGTACCAGAATATTTTTTTCGTTTTTAATTACATGATCTTGTTATTGAATGAGTAATTGCACCTTCTGTCAACCATCAGCGTGGCCAATCATTGCATTGTGCCGAAATTGAACCCACGTCTTCCTGGAGCGAGCTAATTGCTCGACTAACGATCTTTTTTACCTGTGAAATTTCTCAGAAGTCCACGAGCCTGGCAAATACCTGCATAAATATATAAGATTCGTGCGTGTGGATTAAAGGTGCCAAACCGATTAGCTATCTGAATAATAATCGAAGTTTAGAAAAAAAAATTAAGTACTAGTTATGTAGGTAGATACACGTGTAAGTTTGCTTTCGAATAATTAATTATTAGTAGCCTGATTGAATTAATTTTGTGGCCGTATTTCAATATGACGTACGTGATAACGGAGCAAGAAACTTTTTTACTGGTAGTATGTAGGTTAAAAAACTCTTGACTCTGTGCAGAAACCGGCAATCCGTTAGATTCGCCATCTTAACAAACGAACTGCAATCTTTGGAGCACAGACGTCAGGTGGAAATGCTGTCCTTGTTCTACCGGTATTTTAATGGAAGATGCTCTGAGGAACTAGCGTCATTGATCCGTTCGGCACCGGTGCAGTCGGAAAACACGCCAAACGTGCGCCCAACATTTGCACATTCTGCGACTCGTTCTTGTGTTCAACAGCTCGGCTGTGGAATTATCTGCCGGCCTCTGTGTTTCCTCCACCCTACAACATGGGTCTCTTCAAGATCCAAGTTCACTCCTTCCTATCCTCTAAAAGACCCTCCACACAGCATCCCCAAAGATGATATAGGCCTTGAGGGAAATTATTTCCCTGTTTAGAGTTACTATAAAAAAATGGTTTAGACGAATATAAGTCATAGTAGAAATTCGATATGACTACGTTAATATCAAAAGGTACCTAGCGACTATTTACGTTTTGTTCTAAATTTCGATGCAACTATGATTGCTCTGACAACTTTTAAGTGGAAAATATAGCTTTAAAAAATATATATCTACATTATCATAGCGAATGCAGTTTATTCCAAAATTAAAAAAACGCTTAATTGGTCGCAGATACCTTGTGATATTGAGGTACTCATATCAGAGGTGTATGTGTGATAAAACCTTGGAAGTTCGCATTACGAATGAGGAAATGAGAAAAAAAATTAGTAGTCTATATAAAAGTATATAACAAAAAAAAAACGGTTACTTAGATGGTTTGGACGTGTAGAATGTCAGGTGAATATATATGACTCGAGGGGTAAGACTCTCGACTGCTAATCCGAAGGCCGCGGGTACAAATCCTGGCGTGTGCAAGTAAATTTTATTTAATTAATTTGTGTTGTTTCACAGTTAATTAATTAAAAATAATATATGGTGTATTTGCGCACGTTCCGGGGTGGAGGATACTCTCAGTAACGCCCTGGTAAAAGACCACCATTCAAAATTGAAACATTGCTTGAAATAGTTTTTAGCCGTGTTTGGTGACCAGATCTAAATAGCCAGGTATTTCCCCACCTTCCTCTTCCCCTTCTCCTTCCCCTCCCCACTACCATCAGCTACACAACATTCCGCAATTGGGGATGCCATATTCTCACTGGCTCCAGACGGTTGGGAGCAATAGGGACTCTTGTGCGGTATTCACAATTAAAAAAATCAAGTGAATCAAATACGTGAGTCGGTCATGTTAAACTTCAAAATAACACACGGATATGTGTGAAGCTATGTATAAACGCAAATGAGACAAAGAGTGTGTGTCTTGACTTAGTATTTCACCCTATCTGCCCGCAACTGCGAGGAAATGTGGTGATTTTACGTTGCAAGTTAGCCAGTGATTTTTTTGTTGTTGAACAGAATATAAGTCTCAGTAGCATCAATTGTTTTTGTGTCCTTTTCATTTTTCACTGATCGAATTTTAAAAATTATTTAAATAAACAATAGTCATACATTTAAGTACCCGCGGAACATATAGAATATCCAAAATAGACGACTGAATTACACACAACGTGGCACATAAATTCTTCCAAAATAGGTCAGCAGGCGGTAATCAATGTAAGTACCTTCGTACCTACCAGAAATACCAAATTTATGTTTTGTTTAATGACGCCAAAAAAATAATTCAAAGCTCTAAGTGTTAGGTTGGGTTACGATAAACGAAAACACGCAAGTACTGACAGCCAAACGTACTTAGCATTGGAATTAGAACTCATGTTTCACTCCTGATAAATATTAAATATCGCGGTTAGATCCTCCCGAGTCGTGTTCAATACGGCCGATTAGCGAGTTAATGAAGCCGTTGAAAATCGCCCAAAAACGTTATCAAATTAAGAAATTAACGCCGTTTGTAAAACGGTCTGTCGGAAGCCATTTTTCATCAGAGAAATAGCCCGCAAAATTGTTTTACCTTCCCAGACTGTGGATATTCTTTTCATAGAATTACTGGCGCTTGGAATGGAAAGTAATTTTGTTGACAATGCGAAACAAAGACAAAATTCATATTCTTATTTTAGACCATGTTAGGAAATACTTTTGAACAGCTCTTGCGGGTGCTGTGTAGGCAGTTAAGAAGGTAGTCTCAATAAGAACCAATTGGTAGATACTTTCGGTATTGCCCTGGTGGAAGACCACCAATCAGAGTCGAAACGTTTCTTGAAGCCGTACTTAAATTATCTGGTATGCATAATTGATTTATCTGCACTATTTTTCAGATCCCTTTATACTCAACTAACTGAAGTACCCGGCGTTGTCCGGAGTTAAAAATAGTTTGAAGTAAAGTTTTATAATCCCTAATCCTACACTACCAACTTACCCAGAATTTCCTCTTATTTTGAAAGTCAAGCGTGCAAAATTTCATCAAGAAGTACCAAAATATGGCTTTAGGGGGGACGGGGGTGGATTTTCAAAATCTAGTGTAGATAGTGCCCCTCTTCTTGTTTTGTGGGTCACGTGTGCAAAATTTCATCAAGCTAAGAATAAAACTGTAAATTTGTATACAAAACAAACACACAGCCCCCAAGACATTCTTCCTTATATAATAAAAGATAGGATAAGATAGAAGAAGATAGAAGAAGATAGAAGAAGATAGAAGAAGATAGAAGAAGATAGAAGAAGATAGAAGAAGATAGAAGATAGAAGAAGATAGAAGAAGATAGAAGAAGATAGAAGAAGATAGAAGAAGATAGAAGAAGATAGAAGAAGATATAAGAAGATAGAAGAAGATAGAAGAAGATAGAAGAAGATAGAAGAAGATAGAAGAAGATAGAAGAAGATAGAAGAAGATAGAAGAAGATAGAAGAAGATAGAAGAAGATGGAAGAAGATGGAAGATAATAGAAGAAGATGGAAGTAGATAGAAGAAGATAGAAGAAGATAAAAGAAGATAGAAGAACATAAAAGAAGATATAATTGAATTACTTCTATAGCGCCGTTTTCGTGGGAAAATCACATCAAGGGCGGTTTGATTATGATGCTATACTATAGTTTTTCCTTCTATATTTATACATTGCACATAATATGAACTAAACTTGTCAACATGACTGTCCCAAAACGGGATTTGTTCCCATTTGGTCAGCCGAAGTTTTTTTTAACATTTTTTTGTTTTGTCAGATAATTAATCAAATAAATAAAAAATAATTGCCTGAACAAATTCAGCTTCAAACCTATAATAACTTTTTATTCCATTTCACATTCCGTGTTTATAATAAAGTTTCGAATGCCCTTAAAATCAGAAAATGGAAAGAAAGTATTTCTACTCGTCAATAAAATGAGGCTGAAACATTCTGTAACACGTAACTGGAAAGTCAAGTTCCAACATCTCTCTTCATTTTACCTGTACCTGTAAAAAAGCGTGCGCCCTAAATCATTTTATTTCTCCTTACAAAAAGGCGATCCATCATTCAGCGAGGGCGTGCGTAGCCGCGTGGTATATCATGGCAGCGCCATTAAGTAATTAGCAGCGTACCTGCTGGTACATTCAACCAAACAGGTACCTAATAACTTGCCATCTAGACACATATCTAGTCATCTAGCTATATCAGTGATACACAACCAGCGGCCCTCGGCCCATTTCTAAATGACATCAAAAAGGGTTAAAAAATATACAACACTTTCTGTTCTGTTTTGCAAATGGTTTTAGAGGCAAATTTTAATATGTCTAATTATAGTTATGATTCAGCCAAGTAACAAAGCTATGTATTTTTATATAATGTATTTGTTCACGCGAGTTTATTAAAACCTACCGTCAATCATGTACGATCGCGAAGTTCCCCCCCATTCATTCCCTTCTCCCCCCTCCAGTCCTTTCATTCCAAAAAGAATCACCGCCGCGACGACTACTGAAGTGCCGCACCGCATTCCGAATCAAGCCGCCGCCGCGAGAACTGAGCAGAAGTAACGCGCTATCGGGTTCGAACCCGACAATTCGCGACGAGCTCCAGCTGCCCGGTGAGACGCATCCCTCCAGTTGACGAGCAAGACGCAATCCGCCATGGGGGAACGACAGTGACAATTTTTAAGTCCTTTATCCATATATTTCCACTTTCCATCATTATTTCGCAATCGTATTATCATCCTGATAATTGATATCTGGAAATTGAGTAATAATTGAGGAAAATACCAGTATTAATATATATATATATATATATATATATTCTTAAGACAATAAAATTTTGTGTGTTGAATTTTTTTGTGATTTTTTTGAGTTTCTATGTTTGATATAATTTAAAGGATTTAATTTTATAAAAATCTGAAATTTTTGTTTGTAATCTGACATTGTTTGACCTCAAACCTTAAAATTTTCATAGCCACGATGATGAATATTTATAATTTATTTCGTTTTCATAATTTTAAGCTTCCAAATATTGTTTTTGAAAGCGTTACTTAACAAAAGAGATTTTGATATATCTTATTTCATAGCAATCGTTAGGAGTTTCGGAGATTTGCTTTGATAAAATTTTTTACGTTTCCGTTCTGATTTACAAAATACGAGAGGGAGGATCGCTACAACCTTTTATCTGTATATTTAAAATCAGCCGGCTAAAATTATAAGCATTTTAATTTAATGTTTCAGAATGATAAAAACCGAGAGCATTTATTGGTATGCTCTTGAATGGCGCTTTCTTTATGCGTTCTATGATAAATGTATTAAAAAGTTACCGTTTTAGTAGGTTACCGACACCACCGACTGCAAAGATAACCGAGTCAGGCTGTATGTACCGTACCCCCTGCGGCCCGGAACAAATTGATCCCCGGGCTAAAAAGGTTGAACATCACTGAGCTATACAGTCATCTTGCTATCTAGCCGTCTAGGTAACTGGGCTCAGAATTGGTACCTTGAGGAATACCTCTAGATGAAAAGGATGGGATAAACAAGTTCTTCTTTAGGTGACTGGTTTTTTTATCTCTTCAGTGGTGTGGAAAATGTCCGGGTAGGTCTGGGCCAAAGCATTATTAAAGTGTAAGAAAACCTTATTAGATAGGTTTACGATTGAGAAAATTCGAATATATTGCACAATGCCTGATATATGACAATATATGCATAATTTTATAAATAGTCCATACTTGCTGGAATGCTAGAAGTTCTTCGTGCCAAATAACTACCGCCAGGGACGGCACCACGATTGGCTATGCATACCACGTGACAGAGCAGACACGTTGGCTCAGCACAGCATGACACGGGTTATAGAGGTGCTAAATAACATATCCTTTTTTACATTAACATACGGGAGGCTCTGAGTAAAATAATTTCCCTCAGGGCTTTTGTCATCTTTGGGGATGCTGTATGGATATTTTTTTTGGGAAATGAAAGAGATGTAGTTCTGGAAAGCAAAATGTATAAGGGGTGGGTAGAAATCAGTGGGTCAGTGTGTCCAGGAGTGATGGACGTATGAATCCACCCCTCCTACTGCAATGCGCAATGGGTCGAGAGAGTCTGGGTAGGTCAAAGAGTCTCTTCATACCGCCCTCTCCCGATCCGCCTCCAAAACCTAAACAAACCTCACCCCGTGAACCTGGGAACCCCTGCTAAGACACCAAATGTAGCGAACCACTTGAGGCGACCTATTGCAGAGGTGTTGGGTCATCCAAAAAGTTTTCAATACAGCATTCACTTGCAGTTCACAAGTTTGCCCGGAGAGCGCGAGTTTGTCGATACGGCACTGATGCTTGTACATCTTTATAAATTTGTTATGGCGGGCACTTGACTTGGCTAATGGGTTGGAAATAATTAATGTACGCTAAAATGAGTAATAAATATTATGGTGGTAAAGTCACATATAAAATACGAAAATCGTGCGTCGCTTCGTTTAGTGGAAGAAGAAAGACGATAAATTTATTTCTGAGAAAGTATTCTCAAACGACGGACCGCCAAACAACTCGATCTTGGCATGCACTTCTTGCTTCATTTACATTCATACATCGTCTCATACATTCTCTTGTGTTATTCAGACTTCTGACATGGCCTGACTCAAGTATTTGATTAACTTGATCGTGCCATGTCTTCCTCGGACGTCCCCGGCTATATTTTTCCATTCACATTCGCGTCATATATTCTCCTTACACTCCTCTCTTCATTCATTCGCTCTACATGCCCGAACCATCTAAGCATACCTTTCTTAATCTTACTCACTACGCTTACATCAGCCTTGCATTTTTTACGAATCTCAACATTTTTCACAGGATCATTATGGTTTTAGCACACATTCGTCTCAGAGATCTCATTTTTACAGCATTCAGTCTACTTTCATCCTTCCTCTGCCAGTTTCATGCCTCACTGCCATACATCAGGGTTGGTATCAGCACTCTATTGTGGACTGCTAGCTTCGTTTATTTGGACAACTTCTGCTTATTATTATGATGGTAGAAATTTTTCAAACCTTGTGAAAAAATAATTCATTTGATCATCTTGAGCGTGTCCAATGTCTTCCTCCAACAACTTTCGGGTCATATACGTTAATTTTCTTTAACCATCACTCTCCTCGAAATTCTACAGATAACAGTGTAATGCGTATCTCTCAATCTACGTGGGTTCTAGTTAGAAGCTCATTTTTTAGCTATAACTTGACTGTTTTGATTATTTATAATTGCCTTAAAATCTGCATAAAACTGAACATCTACATTTTTATAATAATTATTCCAAGAGGTGTTATTTAGATTACCATACAAGCTAGATGTACAGAAGGTGCAGGTGATTGGTAGCCCTCAGCAACTGGAGCGATATTCTCATGGCAGTGTTCTGCATTAAATAACGCTCTGTTTTCAAAGGTATTATTACCCGTTTACAAGTGTTATCCTGGCCGCCGCGGAGGGAGGCTGCGAAGGGCAATCTCCTGCATACATCTCAATCATGGACCAAGCCAGATATTATGAGGTGGATATTCTGAACACTCTGAGAGAAATTCTCATATTACTGCGTTTAAAACTAGTGTGATACTTGTTGTTCTTTTTCAGTTAGCGACTGAGAATTGAACAGAGTAAATTTAATATTCCTACTGTAATAATCATGAACTCCATTATTTTAATTTTATTTTTATCGATAATGACGTTCTAACCAAAATACCTTTTTTTCATAGTTAAAATCATTTTCAAAGTTTCAATTTTCAAATCAATGGCCAATAGGTTTTTAGGTTAGAATATCAAATGCCAAAACAAGGATGAGCCTCACCGAACATAATTTTATATTCTATTCAAAGTAAACCACATCTAAATATAAGTGATAACATATTGTACATTTTTGCACAACATATTACTTATTATTTTAGAAACTCCAGTCCATTTTGTTATTTTTAATCAATAATGAGGGTCTAATTTTTTAAATACCTAAATCTATATATATTAAAAATAATAAAAGTCTGCAGGCATTGGACAGTTAGGGCCGGAGCTTGGAGGCTAACGGTTACACGGATGAGTGACCAGTACGACATGTTAAAGTTTTTTTATAGTTCTTCTTAATAAAAAAAAACTAAAAATCTACCAAAAATTCCACCGTAGACCAAAACGCCATCTACATTTTATACCCAAAATAAACTAAGGAGTCGCTTTTAAAGTATGTATTTATTTTATTAAAGACACTAACTAAACGTCACCCCATTACTTCCCAAGGGGTAGGAAGAGGGGGTGAAACGCCTAACAATAGCCACGCACTTACTAACCTTTCCCTTCCCATCTCATTCCCCCACACACTCCTTTCAGCCTCACATCATAGGTAGGTACCCCAATTGGTGATACCATAGATCCACTGTCTTCGGGTATTTGGGACTCGCATGGGGTACATAATCACATAATTTATTTAAACTTCCATGTCTTACTGCCGTTTTGGTAACAAAACCCCATTATGGACTGTAAGCGTTGGTTTGTGTGAATATTCGTCTGGGTCCCACCCAGGCGTAGTGAGCACGATTCATCGCCTGGCTAAGTCCTGCATTACGACACAAGCAACATCTCCCGCTTACTGTGATAGAAGATTTTCAAATATCGTCAGGTTTTTAATGTTCCGGGAATGCTTCTTGAATGAAAAAAAAAACTAAACTACTGAATTATATCAACCGACATTACTTTATTTATTTTCTTCTTTATAATTACTATCGATTTTACTGTTTTATTAAACCATGCGAATCATTTTAAAGATTTCGCACGGTTAGGAATACACTGAAAAAAGGTTGTAAGAATTTTTACGTCTCTATCTTAGCACAAGGGTTACCAACAGGTCGATCGGAGCAAATTTTGGGCGAAACCGAAAATATACAATTGTGAATTTTAAAAATAATAATTCTTCCATAATTTTTAATTTACAACCGTGGATGAAAAAAATATATATCCTAGTCTTATGGCAAATTGATTTTGCTAGATTCGTGCCTACCATTTAATGAAGCGACCAAATAGTAAGTTTTTTTTGGGGAAAAAAAAGGAACAGCAAAAATTATTGTGTGATTCTTGTTAGAAGTCGATCCCCGCTGAAACTAGGGTATAAAGTAGCTCCCAACCTCAAAAATATTGGAAACCTTGCTTAGTGTCTTATTTACAACATGTTTTGCTTTCCAGTTTTCCTCAGGAATTATTATTTTCTGTAAGTCCCTTTTTTAAAAATCTTCTCTCTTATTGAATAAATTATAAGTGAGAAACAAACAAAACCAGCCAGTCTCTTTATGCGTTGGCAGTTAGATGGATTTTTCAGTGCACTGTCGCTCATGATGAATATACCGTTGAGAGTTATTTTAAAATTTTCGCGATAACCTTAAAATTCTAGACAGAAAAGGCTGCTTGTGATCGAGAATATTTTGCTGATTTTTTTATTTTTAATTTTTTACAACAATATGGATGCTTTCCGATCTATCAGTTGGTCATCGAGCGATAGATACAGACAAATATCCGCAGTTATGATACTAGGCAATACGTTTTAAGAGTGCATAAATACGCAAGGACCAGATTATTTTATTAAAAAAAAAATCATAGAGAAGAAAACAGAAAGAGGTACTACTGCTGAAACCTCTAATACCTACCGCGAAAAACATCACTAAAACAAGAATCATTTTCAATTTTTTTAACTTATTGAAGTTTATATACCTCATTGTAATATTTGACTGATACCTTTTTATTTTTCTGTTGTTTTTTCAGATTCGTGTTTCATTTGGGATGGGTTAATATTAACTTCTTCGGTGATTAAATATTGCAAGGAGGTATATAAACTTCAATAAGTTCAAAAAAAAAATATTTCTTTTTAGATTTGTAAAAAAAAGTCAATAGATGTCTCATATACGAGTAAATAAAAAGTGGATAAGTACATCCGAGACTCTATTCCGATTGCAATTGTGTTCGGGAAGAACTTTGCAATCATCATAAGGATAGCCGACAATGATATGGGATTTAAAATGGAGGATAATATTAGCAAGTTTTGAAACTTGAAGTATGATATCGGTGTAGATGGCGTAAATTGAACCGGTCTCATTAGCTTTTTCGGTAAAAGTGGTTGTCCCTGAGAGACAGAAATCCTGGGTTCGAGCCTCAGATGCGACTGATACCTTTTAATTTTTCTATTGTTTTTTTCGGATTCGTGTTTCATTTGGGATGTGTTAATATTATCTTCTTCAATGAAGAATAATTTTACATACCACACTGCATATTCCGAGAACCAAGAGCCTTAGTCTCAAGATTTTAAAGAAGATCTGATAATGACCGTGAACATTTGGGAACTTTTCTTCCCAACTTGAATTAAAAATTTTAATAGATTAAAAGAGTGTTAAGAGATATCAATAATTACCCATCCTCGTTTACGCTATATAATTAGTTTTATCGCAATAAATCAATATAGGATCTCGCATCCAAAGGGTTAGAATGTTGTTAGAGCCAGTTGCGGACTGACATTCTAAAGAGGTCAAGGGAATTTTTGAAAACGGACCATTTTTCGACACAATTTTTACGTATTTGCCCGGCCGGTCAATTTTTATGACTTCGCAAGTTAGTGTTACAAACTGATGCATTTCCGTCGATACAAAACTTTTATTTCAATTATATACGGTTATGGAGATTAAAATTATTACTTTAATCATTTGTAAAAACAAACCTTGAAAGTATTTACTTACTGTTGTGACATTTGTGTCCATCTACCCACTGTGAACATTATTTTTAGTAAAGTATTGCTAGGTCAACCAAAGTTTCGCGCCTTTTAAAAAAAAATTACTTCGTCTGTAATTTCGTTCGTCATTTAGAATTTTTGTCAGAATTTATCAAGGTTTAAATTACTGTTTATGTCAAAATTACAACGTAAGCTCTCCATATCACAGCTATCGAAGTGAAATCGTCTTACTACCTTGTGGTCTAATTTCATAGTAAGGTATATTTTTGTGTACAACGGTGAGTTTATTGGCATGTAATTAAACAAACAGGAAATTTATGTATTTTGTTGCGTCTTTAGGTACATGAATTCAATTCAATTAGGACTATGACATACCTAATTTTAGAATAACTATGAGGCTAAAGGAAGTAGGGAGGGAAGAAATCACGCTTTATATTCTCTCGCATAGAAACAGTGACTGTGCGTGGCCCATCTCATTGGGAATTCAATCGGCGATTAAAAAATAGTGGAAAAAATTCCTTCGTCTACAAATACAATGCTGTTTTTTTTCCATAACCATTGTGTACTTTTCCCTGGATCTAACGTATTTTCATCATAATACTGCACTTGAGATTAGCGACCATGCAACAAAATACAATTTGACGATTTTTAAAGCGTCTTTGGTAATGAATATTGTATCGTTGGTTGGTTATGAATATTATAGCGCAAACCTACCGTTATGGTTTGAATGTTTAATGACTTTTTAAATTTATTTATAATTTTTATTTTTATTTCAGAATTTTGTGAAGAAAACTTGGGGAACTTGAAATGGAACACTACACAACAGAACAGCATTCAACAATTGTTGAATTTTATTTTGAAAATCAACGGTCAATTGTTTTGACGCAGCGGGCTTATCGTCGTTTTTTTTAATCTGCGTACTGGACCTTGAGCACCAACAATAAACCGCCTGGTGGCAAATTATCGACAACATGGTACAGTAAGACACCTTCCATGTACCGGAAGACCACGTACGGAACACACGGAAGAAAATATCCAACGTGTCGTGGATAGTGTGCAGGACAGTCCAGAAACATCAACAAGAAGACGTTCGGCACAACTGGGACTATCGCGGAGGTCCGTTCAGAGAATTTTGGCCACATTGCACATGTTCCCGTATAAGGTTCAGCATGTGCGAGAATTGAAGCCGATAGACTACCAACAACGATTTGATTATGCCATTTCATTCCAACCATAACGGTAGTTTTGCGCCACCCTGTACAAAAGTGTTTTAAATACGAAACTCACAATTTACCCAAGAAACTTACTAAGTAAATAACTTATTTTAATAACAACCTAAAGCACGATAATTACAACAATAACAAACATTGGTTCTTGAAAATATACTATTACAAATCCCATAGACGCTGCGCACCCGGGCAGCTAACAGATTCCTAAGGTTTGCACACTTCTACGGTTTTTTGCTTAAGTGCCATGAATAAGTAACTATTTCTTACAACAGAAAGTTTCATAGGTGCTGAAAACATATCGCACGTATGGGATTAATTTCGCACCCGCTATTGGAAAGTTTTAATACGGAGGGGTGGATTTTTTAGAATGGAATTTGAATATTATGCTGTTTTGTGGTAAAATTATGTGAGGTAACTTTATTTTTTTTTATTGTGGGAGTTCACTGCACAAACGCACTTTAGAGAAAACCGCCACTGCATAAGAATGACAGAATAATAAAATAAAAATATTTGAAAACGTGAAATTTAACAAGGTCCAATTTGCCTCTGTCCAGAACTTCACAGTATAATATTGGTAGGGCGGCACGACCTCGAAGAAGAGTAATGATGAATTATTAACAAATTAGATTTCCGAGGAGTGATAGCATTTTTAATTAAGCCGGTGCGCGCGGCCCGGCGAGGTGTTGCCGGTCAGCGATACAATAACACTCCAAAGTCGTATTCCTTTTATTGCTAGATTGCTTCAAAGCTGTTTAATCTGTTTATAGTCATATATCGTGATAAGTACCCCAGATTAGCTGGCTGGATGCAGTCATGGTTTGTGAACCATCCACTAAATTTTGGTGCACGAAGAACGGAATAAAACTAAATAATCTTGCACTCTATGAACTAATTAACTAGCTCTGTCTTGGCACACACTATTGCTTCTTTTACATTTATACATCGTCTCATAGATGCTCTTCCGTTATTACGACTCTTGACATAACCCGACTCATGTCTTTCTTGGGCGTCCGTGACTTCTTCTACAAATTCACTTCATCATGTCCAAACCTACAAAGCGACGCTTACTTAATATTTTTCACTGCTTTGCTTCAGCCTTGCATTCTTTTTTTATAAAAAAAAGAATGACAAATATTCCCTGGTTCCGAATAACATGATAATATTCGAAAATCTCATACTACCATCACAGTAAGTGGAAGATGTTGCTTGTGTCGTGAAAGAGGACTTAGCCAACCGAGGAATTGAACTAACGACGCCTGGGTGAGACCCAGATGCGATGCCAACTCAGCCACTGACCGGTCAATTCATGACTCATTATTTTCTGATCTCCATATGTGTAACACGATTTTTCGATCGTTCGATGGAAGCTCAAAAAACATATTCTGAACACCCGTCTACACTGTAGCCATGTAAAAGATAGAACATATTCGTATGATGTGTTTATGGTTTTACCCCACGACACTGTTAAATCGTTACCTATTATTATGCTTTAAGTCCATCAATTTTTATCTAGAACTGTTACTGAAAGACCGTAGAACGGGTGACACCGAACAATTATTGGGAAAGAAGGGTTTTGTTGTGGAACATTATCTCAAATGTAACTGTTATATATATTTATTTTTCTATCAAAAGTTTTCGTAGTGTGTTACTATAAACCTACCTCTCTGATACACCGAAAATGAAACATATTTGTAGATGTCAAAGGAGTTTTTGAGATAGAATTAATTTCAGAAATTAGTCTATATTAAACAAAAAATTGGATTCATAATTTCCTCCATTGCATTTTCAAGATAAAACGTTCTCTTGTTTTATATACTTACTGGGTTTTTACAGATGTTCTCACTTAGGTAAGAACAATCCAGTTACAAAAACTCAATTATTATACATAAATATTAAGTAACAAATTCTCACTCAAATGATACTTAATACAAATAGAAGCAAGAGACACAAAGGGAGACACAAGTGATACATAATATAATTAGCCGAATACATATTTTAAAGTAATAACAGTACACTAAAACTGTATAAATTATCGATAAACATGTCTACATTAGAACAATCTATCTCAATTAATATTATAGAAATGCCTCACACATCCACGAGAATCAAATCCTTACCCGAAACCTACGGTAAAAACCGCAACACTTTTCAAGTTGTGACTTTTTGATAAATAATTAGATTCTGTGAGATATATTTACCTGCTACGTGTTTACTAACATAGAATAAATAGATAGGTGCATACATAGAATGATTAAAATTGGAAATAGTTGAAATATACGATTGCAATCATCATGATCAACGAAACAACATTCCCGTGCATTTTTTTCATCCATAATTGAAAATGATGCC